>CM077253.1:11810068-11995068 GCA_039654775.1 Spinibarbus caldwelli | reverse complement strand
TTGTGAATATGCAGTTCTTCCAAAAACAATATTTGTTTATTTGTTTATGCACCTTTTGTGATGAAAAGGCTGCCAGAAGTGATGATAAATAGAGTATGGGAATACCGGGGTATCACATGCAACTTTGATGCAAATTTAGATGTTATCTACTTGAAGTGTCACATATTAGTTCCAATAGATAAGATTTAACAGAAACTTTCATCTGAACTGAACATCCCACCATTGTTTGTTAAATTAAGCATCAGCTTGCAGGTGTTTTTGGGTAATGGGTGTGTTTGTCAGTAGGTGGGATGGTGTGACACTATGTTGGGGGGATCGGTGGACTGTAAGGGTCACTAAAAGAGACTGACCCTGCTCTGCAGACTCCTGTCCTCCAGTGTTTGGCTTGGCCTGGTCCAGGGCAGATCGATGATCTGTAAAGTGGATTTGTTATTGCCTTGTTTGCTTTGGCAGGTCTTGAAAGAGTCCGGCTGATTACAGTCCCAGATGTCATTGCACACATTACTGCTCAGCGTTGCTCCTTCTAAAGGCTGTTTCTTTTTTCTTCTTCTCAGGCTGCCTTGCTTCCGACTTTTTATTTGCATTCATACATGTCTGTGCACACTTGGCTGCTTTCAGAATTTAACCATTCAGGTTTTGTTTAAAATCTAATTTGAAGTTGCTTAGCATTGATTCCGTTGCTAGTCCTTGACCCTTCATAGCTCAGGGTGAGTTTCTTTATTGTTTGAGTATTTTCAGATTCAGATACATCATTTTAGATTATGTGCTTTCGTTTAATTTAGTAATGGACTTAATACATTTCTGTCTTACATCTTTACGTATTATTCTGTAGCTAAAAGACTCACAGGTTTAATTGACCACATGCAATGTCAGCTATGTTATTTGTGACCCTGGACCACAAAACCAGTCTTAAGTAGCATGGGTATAATAGCCAAAAATAGACTGTATGGGTCAAAATTATTGATTCTTTTATTTTTCTTTTATGCCAAAAATCATTAGGATATTAAGTAAAGATCATGTTCCATGAAGATATTTAGTAAATTTCCTACCGTAAATATATCAAAGCTTAATTTTTGATTGAGTAATTTGCATTGCTAAGAAATTCATTTGGACAACTTTAAATTTAGATATTTTATTTTCTCAATATTTAGATTTTTTTTTTGCACCATCAGATTCCAGATTTTCAAATAGTTGTATTGTCCTAAATATTGTCCTATCCTATTATATCGATTATACTTCAATGGAAAGCTTGTTTATTCAGTTTTCAGATGATGTATAAATCTCGATTTCAAAAAATTAACCCTTATGACTGGTTTTGTGGTCCAGGGTCACATTTCTAGATAAATTTGACTATTTCTATAAACTCAGTTGTTATTTATCCAAAATGTATCAAAATACGTATTGTTTATATTAATTGCTTAAAATTTTCACTGAATTTTAAAAAAATCTGTTCAATTGTCCTGACTTAACATGATTTTTTTAGTCCTTTTCATTAGTGATTTTTTGATATTCAGGTATTTTTAACAGTGATACATGATTAGTTTCAAGTGAAGCTGCCATAGAAAATGTATTGTGACTAGTTATTGTACAGAATCTTGTCTGTCCTGACAGCTAAACCACTGCATAAATCATCTTTTTAGTTAGCAGCACTAAAAGTGTCGAGCAGATCTTTTTATTAGTAGCACAAATATGTTTCTGTCACTGAAGTTCTTTACAGTGTTAGGTAACCTAAATTATAGTTGATTTTTCAGATTACTGGTTTGGACTCCCAAATGAGGAGATTTGAGACAAGTTGGTGAAGGCATATTCGTCTGGTTGGAACGACCCAGGATAAGCAGCTTTGAGTGCTGGAAGGAGAGAATGAGTGAAGTCCCAGGTGGACGGCTGGATTTGGCCACAATCATCATATCAGATGCTCCTCAGTGGCCCGCAACACACAGGGCCCTATAATACACCCGGCGCAAGGCGCAGCACAAGTGTTTTTGCTAGTTTCAGCCCGACGCAGTTCTCATTTTCCCGTCCTGCGCCGCATTGTTTAAATAGCAAATGCATTTGCGCCCATTTGTGCACCCATTTGTGCGCCCATGGGCGTGCTGGTCTAAAAAAGAGGTGTGTTCAGGCGCATTGTTAGCGCATTGCTATTTTGAGGAACTGAAAATAGACTGTGCCATAGACCAACTCAAACCTAGTCTAAAGTCAATGGCGCAATATTATTTTTGTTATTTAAAGAGCTCGTTAGTAGAAAATGCGCCTCTGGGCGGGTCCACAACACGCGTTCACTTTGCTTATTACACACAGGGACACGCAGCAGCACACAAACATGGCAAATTTTAAAAATTAAAGGATTATACTGTAAAAGAATATTATTGTGCAGCCTACATAAATATAAAAATGTCATACATGTCATAATGGATAGTTATTGCGCGTATCAGAATTAGCCTACCTATTTGCTCGAGCGTGAGCAGATCCGTTTGCTCTCTAGAGACGCGTTCAGTCTGTACGCCTTAAAATCCCGCCATTTAAATAGCGAATCTGCCATGGCGCGAGCACAACTCGCTCTTAAAGGGAATGGGAGATGAGACTCTGGTTTATTGCATGTTACGCCCAAAAAACACCCATTACTCATTAAGAGAATAGGGACAACCCGTTTAGACCATGCACCCGGGCACTCTGACCATTTTCCTGTCGTTAAACTAGCAAAAGTGGATTCGGACACGCCCTGAGTGTACTTGCACCGTGCGCTTTAGACCATGCGCTAAAATCGTTAAAATAGGGCCCACAGTCCTAAACTCACTGACTGATGAGACTTTACTTCTCTCCTTGGTCTCTCCGATAAGATTACAAGAGGGTTTAGACTTCACAGCGCAGAGGAAATATAATGGTGGCTGCGTATTCTGCATAATAACTCGAAAACGCTCAGATTAAAGACACATTAAGCGGTGATTTCTCATTATCAAATGGGATTGTGACAGATTGCACCACGTCCAAATGAAAATCCTCTCTGCCTACTCTCTTTGCTGCCAAAGTGGGCCGTGACCTCTGCCTGGGCCCTGGGGACGGCAGGCTGGCTGATGGGTCAATCGTTTGGCAGTACGGGTGGTGCTTGTCCTGCGTGGCCCTCGAGTCTGGAGATCAGGGCTGTTATTACTGCGAGGAGGCTCTGCTTCACGCTGCCACATCAGAACGCGGCGGTTCGGTGCTCGGCTCCGCTAAACCTATAATTGAACTTTCGGCACGGTGCAGGAAGTGTTTGTAAGTGATTATAAGCAATATGTTTTTCTAAATTAGGCCTTTAATTAGCTCCACAGCTTGTTTTTCTGCTTCATTTGCAAAGGTTTTTTGTTTATTTTTTTTTTTTTTAAGTCAGCAGTTTTTGTTAAGAATAGTAAGGGTAAAGTTTTGGCCCTTTTCTTTGAATAACAATGATAGGAGGGTTTGTATCGCTCAGCCGTCCAATGAGAGGAAAGTGAGACCGCTTCCCTTGTAGGCACTTGTCAACAGCTGCTTTTAAATTTATACTCACACAGTCCTGAACTTCATGTGAACTGTCATTCACAACCACAGTTCAGTAAGAAAGAAGGATGTTCAATGAGAAAATGTGTAAGATGGGACTTTATTTATTACATATCAGGGAACTGATTGGACTGTTAAAAGTTGTTACATGTCAAAACAAGTTCATATTTGCTGAAATGATAGCTGAATGGCTATTTGAAATATCATCACATTTCCTGACTAAATTTGAAATATCATCATATTTTCTGACCAAATTTGAATGAAATTAATAATAACAATAATAATAATTATTATTCATTATTATTTATTTAATTTCATTTAAATTTTGTCAGAAAATATGGTTTATTATTTTTATTAACAACAATTATTATTATTATTATTATTATTATTATTATTATTATTAAGAAGAAAAAGAAGAATGAATGAACAAATAAATTAATGAATACATAAATACTTTTCTTTTTTTTTTTTTTTTGCTTGTGTACCATGTGGTGTGTCAAGTTTGCTCTGACCAAGAGAAAATGTATTTAAAACTTTATTATAAAATTATTATTATTATTATTATTATTATTATTATTGATTTATATTATATTGCTGAATAAAATATATTTTAACGTTAGAAAAAAATATTATTTTTATTATTATTAATATTATTATAGATGATGATTAAATACTTAAATTTTTTTCTTATGTTTTGATTATGTGCTGTGCATTGTTTGCTCTGACCAAGATAAACTTTTGATGATTTTGTTTGTTTGTTTGTTTGTTTGTTTAATTGGTAGAGTATAACTTAACTGTGGGTTGTTTACCGTTCTACATTAATGTACATGTATTCATTAGTGGGAGGAGGTTTATCCAATCAGATTTAAGAGCTGTAGCTACAGTGTCTCTTTTATAAATACAACATATACAGTTCTTCCCAAACATTATCTGATTTAACCTAGTAGTCCACTGCTGGTTTGTCATTGAAGAGGAGAATCCAGGGTCCTCAGACCTGGTGGCCAATCAAGTCATTGTTCCAGTCAGGTGTAACAGTGCTTCCAATCAATCAGATCACTTTCTCCCGTAGTGCGACCTCTGTGGTGCACATCACCGGACTGATAGATAATGCCATCTGACAAGGCCAGGGCCCTGTGGACGTGTCTGTGCGAGGGGGGAACTCTATGGTGCTAACCTCACAGCCAGCTGAGACCTCTGTCCTCTGCACGTCTTCACTCTCTCTCTCTCTCACTTTCTCTCGTTTTCTCTCCTCCCCCAGTGGTGGACATGAGACAAATTGTTGTCCGTGCGATCCTAACTTAGTTAGCTGGACAAACGCAGGAATCACCGTCGCCATGTCTGTCTGAGCGTCCCTCCTCGTTACAAATGAGATCACAAAGCCCCCTGAGTGCCCTGAGCGTGACTTTCCATTTCTGCTCGCATGAGAATATCTAAATAACGCGCTGCTATTTAGTCATGGTGCGTTAAGGCAACAGTAAACAGAACGCAGCGAGATTTTATGTTTGTGCTGGGTCATTTCCTGACTGAAAGTGTGAACTATCAAGACCCTCAGAAATGCAAACACTGTAAATAAATGCTGAAAGAGACAGAGAGAGTGTGTCTTCAGTTTGGACTTGAATGGGAATACTGGGTAGTAAAAAGTATTTGAATGCTTAATTCGCACTTAAAAATGTATACATTTCATTACATAGACATAAACTGTAATTAAAATGCTGACCAATAGCTATAAGCCAGTAATTAGTTCTTTTAATTTTATGGCCTAATAAGCCATGAATGACCAGTATTACAAATGCTATACTGTTTTGTCTAAATAAATTTAAAATAAAAAATTAAAATAAATATGCTGTCAAGTCAATTTAAGCATCACAAAATGTAATACATCCTGGTTTCATGTAGACTATTTTTTTTTTTTTTTTTTTTTAAAAGCACAAAGTCCTTTGTATTTATATCATGGATGTATTCATGTAGTCAGACCAGATGTAAGAGGAATGTTACGTTTCAGATTTATTGCATGAACCTAATGCTTACTGTATTTGTCCCTGTGTGCATCTTCATTGCTCTGAGGTATTAGAAGTATGTGTGTGTGAGATTGACAGCGAGAGTGAGTACAGGTGTGTGTTTGTGTTATGTGGGGATTAAGGCCATGTCCATCCGTCAACTGCGGGCTGGCAGTCTCAGGCGGTGCGTGGGCTCGGGTTTCCGCCAGGCAACAGCGGTCTGATGGATGGGGTCTGCTGGGATGGGCGGTATTGTGATTAATGTGGATACTCACCCCTAGCACCAGATTTTACATGTCTCTCATAGATCTGAGAAACACGTTCATGTGCACACACATGGTATCCTTTGACGACACCCTGTCTCTCTGTCTGTCTGTCTATCTATCTGTCTCTCTGTTTGTTTGTCTGTTTATCTGTCTATCCTTCTGTCTGTCAGTCCGCCTGTCTGTCTTTCTCTGAGTCTATTGTTTGTTCATTTGGTAGTTTATTTATTTGTTGTTTGATAGTTTGTTTGTTCGTTCGTTTAATAGTTTGTTCATTTGTGGTTCGATAAATTGTTTGTTTGTGGTTCGATAGTTTGTTTGTTCATTCAATTAGTAGTTTGTTCATTTGTCATTTGATAGTTTGTGGTTTGAAAGGGTTTTTATTTTTTTTTTTTTCGCTTAGTAGTTTTTCATTAGTCTCGCGTAGCCAGACCTTCAGTCTGAAGGTCTGGAATCTATGGTAGCTTTCATTGGCCAAGGCCCGCCCATGATGCCGTTTGACCGACATGTCAAACAACCAGTCACAGTTTGTTTTGTTCAGCGTCAAGTTTCGGGGCGTGGAAATGTCGCCATAATAACAGACCGGTGTGTAAAACTCTTAGATGTATTTTAAAGATTCTATGCCACGAACTTTAAATATTTCACATACTTTTGAAAATCCAGCATTTATTTGATCCTGATAAGCGTTTGTCGTCACAGTTGTAAACATGACGGCTTTCTTCTTTCATGAGGGGGTTTGGCGTCACGGCCTCTTTGTTTCCAGGTGGAACGTTAAAGAACGCGACACACACGTCTCCCGGAAATCCTGTATAATTCAACCAATCCGACGACAACTTCGAATCTCCTGAAGTGTTTCCACTTTTGTGTGCCATATGCATCAGACTTTTAGCCAACGGTCCGTGGGCGTGACGTCTAAGGCTGAGACTAGTTTTTCATTTGTGATTCGATAGTTTGTTCATTCATATTGTAGTTTATTAGTTTGTGGTTCGAGAGTTTGTATGTTCGTTTGTTTAGTAGTTTTTTTTATTTGTGGTTCAATAGTTTGTTCGTTCATTCATTCATTTGTGGTTCGATTGTTTGAGTTTCGATAGTTTGTTCATTCGTTTAGTAGTTTGTTCATTTATGGTTTGATAGTTTGTTTATTCATTTAATATTTTGTTCATTTGTAGTTCGATAGTTTGTTCAATAGTTTTAGTAGTTTGTTCATTTGTGGTTCAATGGTTTGTTTGTGGTTCGATAGTTTTTTTTTTGTTCGTTTAGTAGTTTGTTTATTTGTGGTTCAATAGTTTGTTTGTTCATTTAGTTGATTGTTCATTTGTTTAGTAGTTTGTTTGTGGTTAGATTGTTTGTTCGTTTGTTTAGTAGTTTGTTTGTGGTTCGATAGTTTGTTTGTTCATTTGTTTAGTAGTTTTTTCATTTGTGGTTCAACAGTCTGTTCATTCATTCATTCATTTGTGGTTCGATTGTTTGTTTCTCGATAGTTTGTTCATTCGTTTAGTAGTTTGTTCATTTGTGGTTTGATAGTTTGTTTATTCATTTAATATTTTGTTCATTTGTAGTTCGATAGTTTGTTTAATAGTTTGTTCATTTGTGGTTCAATGGTTTGTTTGTTCATTTAGTTGATTGTTTGTTTGTTTAGTAGTTTGTTTGTGGTTCGAATGTTTGTTTGTTTAGTAGTTTGTTTGTGGTTCGATAGTTTGTTTGTTCGTTCATTTAGTAGTTTTTTTTGTTCATTTGTTTAGCAGTTTGTTCATTTGTGGTTTGATACTTTGTTCATTTGATATTTTTTTATTTGTTGTTCACTGGTTAGTTTGTTCATTTGTGTTTCAATGATTTGTTTGTTCATTTAGTTGATTGTTCGTTTGTTTAGTAGTTTGTTTGTGGTTTGTTTGTTCGTTTGTTTAGTAGTTTGTTTGTGGTTCGATAGTTTGTTTGTTCGTTCATTTAGTAGTTTGTTTGTTCATTTGTTTAGCAAATTGTTCATTTGTGGTTTGATATTTAGTTCATTTGATATTTTTTCATTTGTTGTTCACTGGTTAGTTTGTTCATTTGTGGTTCAATAGTTTTTGTTTGTTTGTTTGTGGTTCGATGGTTTTTTTTTGTTTAGCAGTTTGTTCATTTGTGTTTCGATAGTTGTTTGTTCATTTGTTTAGTAGTTTGTTTGTGGTTCGATAGTTTGTTTGTTTGTTCGTTTGTTTAGTAGTTTGTTCGTTTGTGGTTCGACAGTTTGTTCACTTGATATTTTAATTTGTTGTTCACTAGTTAGTTCGTTTGATGTTGATCTATAAATCTTCAAACAAAGGGGTTTTTAAAATGTTTTTTTAAATTTATAAACAAGACTTTGTCAATCCTTTGACTTCACAAGCTTTGCTATTCTAGTTATAAATTTGTTATATCAATTTCTTTTAATCAGTTCATTTTAATTGTAATTCCAATGTTCAAATTGCTATTCTGCTGTGTTTATTTACATTTAAATTAAATTTAGTAAAATTAAATAGAGTCTTAGTTCAATTCTGAATAATGCAGAAAGAAAATGTTATTTTCCAGAAGTCTTTGTTTTATTATCTGTTGAGTTGGAACGATTCATTTTACAAGTCTGAGCACAGTCCGAGTGACTGATTCTCGGAAATTATCTACAAATATTGCAATTTGCCAACCATGATTACGGTGAACTCTTGCCACGCTGAAGGCTACTGACAAGAACAGCTTAAATATAAGTAACCATGCCTGTTGTTGTTTTGAATAAGTTTTGATAATATTTTGAGTGCTGATTGTTGAATCAAGCCCTGGCATCATGTTTTGTTCATGGATCGGTGCGGCCCCGTAGGGTTTGGCTCCGGCGAGCACGGGAGGGGCTCGATATGTTCCAGCCTGTCAGAGAAATGAATGCACTCAAGTAGCTGTGAAACACATTAGCTTCTCAGCATAAACAAGACGTCTGCCTCATTAAGTTACAGCGTAATACAATACTCTTCCATATCAATTAGGCGTTCCTGCCACTTTGGCTGGTGGAAAACGGCTTCTCGCTCGTTCGCTCTCCATCATTAGGCCGCGTTCGGTTTACATGGACTCCATCAGTTGCATTTATTAGAAAAGCCTCGGGACACACCTAACATGCGATCACTGTTTAACTCAGACGCATATATTACGCTAATGTGCCGAACTCCAGCGTGAGTGGTGAAAGACTCGACCGATCAACACTCAGATGTGTGTATGCAGTGTGTTTGCGTGCATATGTGTGTGAACCCCGCCGAACAGGGCCATGGGAGTGTGCTCTCTCGCCTGAGCTGTCAAAGAGCGGGGCAGTTTGTCAGCAAACACACCCTGCAAGGCCTGCTCTGCGTCAAGCGTATCATTGTCCTTTAATCATTGCCGGGACCACGGCGCTCTTTATTATTAACGCGGTCCCACAGCCCCCAATTCGAAGCGAAGGAACGGGAAAGAAGAAACACACAGCAGTGTTGTCCCAAGCGAGGTCGCACTCGTTTCTGTCCTCGTTTATTTCCCGGATGTCGAGCGAGAACCGCAGAGGCTGCAGCAGCCACGCTGTTCGCTAATGCTGATGTTTGATGTTGAGTTATGGGGTTCTGAGGGCTTCTGAGAGCAACTAATGAGAAGAGTGGCTTGAACTTGGAAATGGAGGTGGATGGGACGAGTTCAGCAGCCCCACTCCTGCCTGGAATCGCTCTTAGGGAGGGTAAATGGAGATGTGGACCCTATATAAACCAGTGGGTTTGATACTGATGATGCCCTCACTAATCACAACATCACCCCTATTGCTTTAATCATCGATGCAATGGGTTTCTTCTGACATTAGCAAGATACACAGCACCTGTGCACTCGATATCAGATGTGGGCTTGTGAAAGCTCCTGTATGTTTTTGCAATCTGATATTGACACAAACATTCATTTAAAACACACAAACTTCATGATTTTGATTTCTAGTGCCAACCTTTTAGCAGTTTACTAAAATAAGCATGTTTTTTAACCAAACTGATTTACATTCACTTCCATCAAAGTGAAATGTGACTATTAGCAGTCTAAAACCTCACTGAATATAATGCACATATAGCTGAAATCTAATAACAAAATCACATTTGCATTGATCTTTAATAAGTGTGGTCAAAAACTACTTCAAACCATCTAAAAATGTTTTCAGTGATCCCCTTCACAGTCCTATCACCTAAAATGCATGTTAATGCCAGATGTTGTGGATGATTTTTTGGCTTCCTGTTTGTGCCTCTTCTCCATCCCATCTCTCAGCGGAATGAATAAGTGTTTTGAAACTATATATAATTAAAGAAGGAGAATACAAAGAGCAGAGCATGTGAATACATAAAGACATAGGCTTCTCCTAATCTATTAAAGGTGTTTGGGAGCCCAGGCAGGACTTTCTAATCCAGATAGGCTCAACGCGTGCATTACGATCCAGCGCTATGATCATTTCACAACCCTTTTGTGGAGACAGCAGGTCATCATAACTCTTAGCAGCATTATCACGGATTTAACCCTGATTTTTGATCCTCCTCCTGCAGGAAGAGCCGTTTCACACCCATGGAGTGAATAAAGGTGTTTTTATGAATAGGAGACACAATGTCTCTGAATACACTTTCACACTGACAATTTAAGGAGCCGCAGCCAGCGCCACACACGAAGCGTTGCTCTCTTGGCTATTAAAGGTTTAAGGCTAATTGTCAGACGGCGCTCAGTTTTTCTAAGTTTGCCGACCTGGCTTTTGAGCGGGGCGGAGAGTGCCGTGGCTGAGTGAGCTGGAATCCATTGTGTGAAAGAGAGCGTAAAAGCCCGGTGAGGGTATTGATGGGATTACTCACACTCTCACAGCTAAAGAGCGAGAGTGAAAAGAGAGAGCGAGGGAGTAAATGATTTAAAAGGCAGTGTAATGTAATGATGATGGGGGCCTTGGAGGTGGGGGAAAAGACTTCCTTATGGCCATCTATCTGACTGCTAATCCTCAGAGCTTACATCTACATTAACACACACACATCGCCGCTAAACACTTCTGGCAGCTTTTGGATCCGTATCGCTCTAGCTGTGGTGCGCTCGTCTGCAGCGCTGTCAGTCTGGCTTTTAGGAGCCGTTGATGCTGTGTGTGTCTGTATACCGGCGGCACTTTAAAGTGGTCTCTGATTAAGAGCCAGTGAAAGCAGGGTACACACCAAGGAGCTGGAGGGCATGGAAATAAAGCCGGCCTGAGTGCCCAGTGTCACTCTTATCTGGAGAGTTGGATGGCTTGATCTCTTCAAAGAGGACACTCACTCGAGCAAGGCCATAATCAACTGATAATAAAGTTTACTTGACTAACAACAGACCTCGACTGAATTCTGGCCACACTGCTTTCCCACTAAAGTTGCCACCAAAATTTTAGTAATCAATTTAGTAGTAGTTAGTCATAGGGCCAGATTTACTAAACAGGGCAAATTAGCGTTAGAGCGCAATTCCATAAAAGCACCGATGGGAGGGGAAAATTCTGTGTGTGATTTACTGACAATGCGCACATTAAAGAACACAGACGCAGCCAGATTATTTCCATAATGACCAGCGCAGTCTTTAAGACATGCCTTTTTTGGGGTGTTAAATAATGGCGCAAATACCAGTAATTTGACTGTCAAACGTTAGTAAATCGTGTTGCGTGACTCATTTTAATACTCTTCTCCCATAAATTTTGCGACAGAAAGGGAAACGCCTACAAATGCATACAGTGCCTTGCGAAAGTATTCATACTCCTTCATTTTTTTCACATTTTGTTATGTTGCTGCCTTATGTTAAACTGCTTTAAATTACTTTTTTTCCCTACATCAGTCTACACTCCATACACCATATTGACAAAGCAAAAACAGAACTGTCACAACTTTGTAAATTTATTTAATATAAAAAACTGAAATGAGTACACTGCATAAGTATTAATACCCTTAACTAAATATTTAGCTGAAGCACCTTTACAGTCTCAAGTCTTTTTTGTTTGATGCGACAAGCTTTGCTCATCTGCATTTGGCAATTATCTGCCATTCTTTTCCTCACCTCTTCACCTCTCAAGCTCTGTCAGGTTGGATGGGGGCAGATGCACATTTTCAGGTTTCTCCAGAAATATTTCATTGGGTTCAAGCTCAGGCTCTGGCTGGGCCACCCAAGGACATTCACAGAGTTGTCTATAATTGACTCTTGCTGTGTGCAGAGGTGTCATTGTCCTGTTGGAAGGTGAACCTTCTGCCCAGTTTGAGGTTCTGAATGCTCTGGACTAGGTTTTCATTAAGGCTATCTCAATATTTTGGTCCACTGAGCTTTTCTTCTACTCTGAGGAGTCCCTCAGTCCCTGCCGCTGAAAAACAGCCCCACAGCATGAGGCTGCTACCACCACACTTTACTTTTGGGATAGTACTCTGCAGGTGATGAGCAGAGCTGGTTTCCTTCAAACATGATGCTTAGAATTGAGGTTCATCAGACCAGAGAATTTTGTTTCTCAGAGTCTGAGGGTCCTTTAGGTGCTTTTTTTTTTTGCAAATTCCAAGTGTGTTTTCATGTGTCTTACCTGAAGAGAGGATTGAGTCTTGCCACACCGCCATAAAGTCCAGATCGGTGGAGTGTTACAGTGATGTTTGTCCTTCTGTAGGTTTCTCCAATCTGCATATATGATCATGGAGCTCAACTAGAGTGACCGTCAGGTTCTTGGTCACCACACTAACCAAAGCCCTTCTCCATCAGTTGCTCAGTTTGAACAGATGTCCAGCTCTAGGAAGAGTTCTGGTTGTTTTAAACTTCTTCCATTAAGGGTAACAGAGACTACATGCTTCTGTGACCCTTCAGTGAAGCAAAATTTTTTCCTGAACTCTTCCCCAGATGTGTAGCTAGACACAAACCTGTTTCTGAGCTCTACAGGCAGTTCTTTTGACATCAGGGCTTGGTTTTCGTTCTGATATGTATTATCAGCTGTTAGACCTTTTATTAAGACGTGTGTGCCTTTCCAAATTATACCTATTCAATTGAATTTGCCACAGGTTAACTTCACTCGAAGTGTAGTGACATCTACAAGCAATATATGTATGCTCCTGAGCTAAATTTCAACTGTCCCAGATAAGGGTATGAATACTTATGCAATGGAATCATTTAAGTTTTTTATTTTTAATAAATTTGCAAAGATGTTAAAAACCTGTTTTTTGCTTTGCCATTATGGTGTATGGAGTGTAGATTGATGTGGAAAAAAAGTAATTTAAAGCAGTTTAACATAAGGCAGGAACATAAAACGTGAAAAAAATGAAGGGGCATGAATACTTTCGCAAAACACTGTATTCAATAAGGTCAGGCACAAAAATAACTGTGTCCACGCCTTTTCTTCACTGCGCATCTTTAGTGAATCCTGACAGAAATATTTTAACACCAAAAGACGGTTTGCACTGGCGCAAGCTGTTAGTAAATCTGTCCCATAGTATTTTATTTTATTTTAACTTATTTTTATTTTATTATTTTATTTTATTCAGCTATTTACTTTTAAGTAACTAAGAGATTTGCCACCAGATTTAGTTGTTTGTTTTGTTTTGTTTCGTTTCGTTTTGTTTTTTGTTTTTGTTTTGTTGTAGTCAGCTTTTAGGTAACTTTTGTGATTTGCCACCACAAATTTATTTTATTTTGTTATATTTTGTTTTGTTATATTATATTATATTTTATTTTATTTTATATTATATTATTATATATATTATTTATATTATTTCTCTCAGTCAGCTTGTAATTAGTGCAGAGTGTGTAGATCGTGTGGGCAATTCCCGTTCCTGTTCCACCTCTCTCTCCCTATCATTTCCTGTCCTCCGTCTACCCTCTTCTAAATAAAAGTGGCAAAAGGCCAGAAAAAGGTGGAGGTCTTCTCGGCAGGGGCAGTTCAAACAGATGCCTTTTTGGACAAATAACATCCCATGATTTACACACTGTCCATTTTCCACCAGAAAGCCTGTTTGTTTTTAGATACAAGTGAGCAACATTACACAAGTCTAACACACTTTACTGGGGATAATTGCTTGTTAGCTCAATTTCACTTATGGCCCCTTAATAAAACCTAATTGAATTAGCCCCACCTTTGCTGTTCTTTTAGGTGTTTACACTTCTCTGGTACCCCTTGTAGCCCAGAAACGGGATAATGTGTGTCCCCCGCATACTTCAGTAAACCTGCCGTTACCCGAGGCTGTGAAGGTGAATGTTCTTTGAACTAAATAAAGAAAATCTCAAAAATGAGATAAGTAGCCCTGCGTTTGCCAACATCTAGGAGATGACTAACCCACATGGGTTTTATGATGATAAAGTTTTTTATTTTTTCTCCTGCCTGTTAAATGTTAACATCACATCCTCATACCTCAGTGGTTCAGACAGGATTTCCAAGTGAAGAATCAAAAGCGAGAGGAACACGCGAGGATCCACGTGGGTCCGCTCAGGCCTTTTGTCTCACCCAGAACCTGCGGCAGGCGTTTTATTATTGAATTGGTGAGGCTGAGCTCTGACGGGTGTGAATAATGCGGAATGTGGGCTGTGGCGGCTGTCAGCCAGTCTGATGAAGAGATCTTCCCTATTGGTGGGGATGAACTTCTGACCCCACATCCTTTTATTTTATTTTATTTTATTTGTTTATTTATTGACTTTTTCTTCAGCACAGGTGAATAAAATTTATTAAAAGTAACAGGAGAGACATTTTTAATGTTACAATTTCTATTTCAAATAAACTATTTTCTTTGACTTTTTAATTCATAAAAAAAATCCTTAAAAAAATCATCATGGTTTTAACAAAATATTAAACAGCACAATGGTTTAAAACATTAATAATAAGAAGAAATGTTTCATGAGCACCAAATCAGCATATTATAATGATTTCTGAAGGATCGACACTGAAGACAATTCCAATTTGCCATCACAAGAATAAATTACATTTTAAAATATTTTACGATAGAAAACAGTTCTTTTATAATAATACTTTACAATATTACTGTTATCATTGTATTTTTGATAAAATAAATGCAGCCTGGGACTGGGTGATCATACATTTTTTATTATTATTAATATTTTTTTTTTTCTCACTGACCCCAAACTTTTGAACAGGCAGTGTATAATAATATATATTAATATATAATATTATAATACAGGTGCATCTCAATAAATTAGAATGTCGTGGAAAAGTTCATTTATTTCAGTAATTCAACTCAAATTGTGAAACTCGTGTATTAAATAAATTCAGTGCACACAGACTGAAGTAGTTTAAGTCTTTGGTTCTTTTAATTGTGATTCTAAAAATGTTTTTTTTTATTGGTCTTATGAAGTATTCTAATTTGTTGAGTCAAAGTGCTGTTTTAGTATGTGCTTTAGTATTTTGGCATCATACAGAGCTGTTGGTTGTGGCCGGCAGGTACATTGGCCACTCCCCTTCAGTCTGCAGGAAGTTGCTTTGATGGCGGGCCTATTGACTTGGGCGATTTCGGTGCTTTGAGGAGTCAATGGCAGACACAGGACAAACAGCTTTTTATGAAGTGGTATGAAGTTATCTGCTGTCTGTGAGTCTGGCTGGGCTGGTGTTTTACAGCAGATAACGGCAGGCCTCTTGCCTCCCTATCAGCACTGCGCCACCGGCCACCCGCGCTCCTCTCTCGCCCGCGCATTAGTGCCTGTCAGAGGCCTCGAGTGTGGCTGAAAGTTTGCAGTTGAGGCCAGACAAGGCCAGATAGCCATTGGCCTGCAGATCAAAGGGTCTCCCTACAGGCCATTCAGATAAAGCAGCTGTATTTCATGCGGCAAGTATCTGTATTAGAAAGAGGCCACTGTCTGAAATGCAGCATCACGGGAGTCAGACAAGCTGCGCTTCCTTAACACCCCCCTCCTTATGCAATATCTCTTTTATTGGCCTAGGCGCTTATTGCTGGAAAAAAAAATGAGTCCAGTGTTTTTGTTTGAAGTCATATTGGCCCACAGTGGTGTTTTTCAGGGGTCAGTCATTTCCTCTTTGCTATCCCTGTCAGAGGAAGGCAGGGGGGGTCGGCTGGGGCTGGGGCTTGGGCTGCTATGTTTGCCAGATGAAACACAGATAGCTGTTTATGACCTCCGAGTTACACCAGCATAGCTATAGACACTTTTCAGGTTCATTATGTATTATGACTTCAACGAGACTTACAGAATTGCAATGTTTTCAAGCTGGTACGGTGAGATTTTTGTATGATTTAGCCATCATCATCATCATAAAATTTGATAAGGACATAAAAAATTGCAGTTTGCAGTGATAAAATTAATTTGTAATGAGCTTTAATGCAGCGTGAATCAAAATCGTGGTTTGAACTGTTGTTCTTCCCTCTCATTTTTTCTCTGGCAGGCATGTTTGACCGCAGTGTCACCCTGCTGGAGGTGTGTGGCAGCTGGCCTGAGAGTTTCGGACTGCGTCACATGTCCTCTGTGGAAGCCACGGAAGAGGGTCTGAAGGAGAGGCTGGCAGACGCAATGTCAGAGTCACCCAGCAGAGACATTGTGGGCTCTGGGACAGGTGAGCACAAACCCTCTCACTGATGGTGTTATGCACAACATATAGGCAGTGGATATCAGATAACATACCAATAAAAGCAACAGTTAACATCAGATTTAAAAGGATGGTTCTCGCTAAAATCATTTATTCACCCTTATGTTTTTTCCAAATTTATATGATTTTCTTTCTACTGTGAAACAAAAAAAGTAATGTTTCAAATGTTTTGGTCCATAAAATGAAAGTAATTGAGGCCCTGAACAACATTGGACCCCACTGAATTTCATTGAATTTTTTTATTTCAATGATAACTCTGTACAAGAAGATAAAAAGATATAAAACTGTCACTGGGGCGTTACCCTTTGAAAAAGTATTAACATACACTTTAGGTGCTGATATGTATTTTTAGGTACTAATATATACCATTTAGGAGTAAATAAGGTACAAAGATGTACCTTTTAGCTTTTGTACCTTAGGGTACCACCAAAGTGACAGCTTTGTACCTTTTTTCTGAGAGTGTATAGAAAAAAAACATTTTTTTCTTTTTTTGTTAAAGACCTGCCAACAGAAGTTCAGTCAAGTTTGTTCTTCTCATTAGTAGCTCATTAAGCTCAAAAGCAAACTAACTCCCTCAGAAGTTAATATGGTAAACCCTATTTTGTTCGATTTGCTCTTGCTAATTCCTCCAGTAACTAGGGGAATCAGTTATGTCTCCTCAATCCTGTTCGAATTACACAGAGATAAGACTACGTCCTGGTGTATTTACGTGATTTCTCGTACAGATCTTGGAAAAGACACATTTCAGAGGTTTTACAATAACAAATTAGGTCATTCGCATTGAGGCGGCCGAGCGAAGCGAAATGAGGGGGGAAATTGCCACTCTTGACAATCCAAATGTTTAACTCATTTAGGAAGCTGCTGCTCTCCGGCCCTCCCCCTCGTCTGAACAAGACTTTCTTTGATATCTGGAGAAGATGGAGGTTGGATCCTGGACGCCGCTGCTTTGGAGCAGCGAGGTCACAAGGCCCTAATGCATTTAGCATCGACTGGCCCTCTCTCGTAGCGCGTCTATTAGGCACTAATTTGATTTGTACCTATTCATTTGCAGTCCCTGCAGCAGCACCGAGTTGGCCCTCTCCATAATTGGTTCTGTCTCTATTTTTGCATCATTAGATTAAGCCAGACTCCCGGACACTTGTAGTCTGCGCTTGTCCGTCCATTTATACAGCCTAATGTAACACAAAATTCATTACTGATCACATTACTCTCAACTTTTGGCCCCACGGGCTGGCGGATGAATGTAACGTTAAGCATCTCCTGAAGCAGGAAACCCAGAGTACGGACGAAAAATGGATTGCGGCAAGAGGCTCTAAATAAACAGCACGGTGGCTGGGAACAGGGTGCTGGAGCCTCTGATGAGCGCTAGCCATCCGTTATGTCAGTCTGTGTCTTTTTCAACCAGATGTTCGGCTGCAGTTAATATTCGGTGCCAGACTTTAAGAGTTCGAGCCATTCCCATTTGGGTCTTTGTTGAAGGTACCGACTAATGTGGCAGTAAGTGCTGAGAGTAACAGCCGAATATTGGTAATTACCCTGTAGTCATCCAGAGTACCCTCTTCATTTGTTGTCATGGGTTGTGTCTGGATTATGTCTAGACGGTAACTGGTGTTCTGTGAAAAGTCTTGCAAGATTCGTGTTCGACATAATACAGTATGTTTATGTGTTGAAGCAACTCACTGATTATATTTGACAGAGTGTGAGAGAATGCTATGAATTTGTTGATTTCCATGAGGATTGCACATCACAAGAAAAACAGAGGATTTGTGAAAGTTAAACCCCTGTCATGTGACCAAAATTGTAAAAAAAAAAAAAAAAAAAAAAAAAATTATCAAATTGGCATAAAATTTTCAATTTTGAAAAGTCTCAATAGTCTGTGTTCGTAACATTATTTAATGTTTTTGAATGAATATAGATATACATATAAATCACAAAAATATTAAATATTACAATTTCAAATAATACTTGTTTTAATATATTTTAAAATGTAATTTATTCCTGTGATGTCAAAAGCTGAATTTTCAGCAGCCATTACTCTAGTATTAAGTGTCACATGTTCCTTCAGAAATCATTCTAATATGCTGATAATATTTTGGTGGAACCAGTGATTCAAGATTTCAGAATTAAGGATTTAATGCATCCTAGCTAATTAAAAATAAAATAAAATAAATAAATAAAAATCTTACTGATCCCAAACCATTGAACAGTAATGTGCATTTATATAGATAATACTGTGAATTAAGTAAATAATCTTTATTTACTTTTATTTATTTTCCCACAATAACTATTTTGGTCTCTAAACTCCATAGACACCAATTTCAACCTCTTTTCCAGCATGTAAGTCCCATAAATTTATTCTTAGACTTTTCACAGATCGAGGTTTGCCATCTAGATACGACTTTACGGCTGGTGTGGGATTTATCTGATCGGTTGTAAAGCAGCATGGGATTGTGTTGTTGAGCTGTGGGTGAGCCAGTGCATCTGTGTATGTAATACCTGAGCAGCTTTCTTTGTAGTTGTGGGACGCCCCGTTTAATAAGGCAGGTTCAGCCGGGAGCCTCTTTGAAGGGTCGAAAGCAGATGGTTCGACACTTAGCATCTCCTCACGCACAGGCGCTTCTTCAGAAGAGGATTGTAGCGTCAGGGGACAACTCAGACTCTTCTTCTTCTACTTTATCTGTTGCTAACTACTTCTCCATGTTTCATTCCATCTCTCCCCTTCCTCCAGTCCACAGATTTTGCATTCTTGCATAGTTTAACATCAATAAAATTGGAAAACTGAGAACTGAGAATTTCTTCTTGTACAGGTGATGGGGAACAAACGCAAGACTCCCAGTTTACCGTCACGCAAGGAATGTAAGAGAAAACTCTTGAAATGCAGTCATCTTAAAATTAGATTTCGGCCGGCGGCATAATGTTGCAAATTGGATTTTTGTCATTGGTGCTAACCTAGCGTAAATTCCATTTAAGCAGGGGGAAGAGGACAGGGCTCAACCCTGTCAAGCGCGGTGTCTCTCTCCACACCACCGCTGCCAGTGTTTACTGAGGTTACACACAAGGATTATGTCTCTGTCATTCCTCATTACTCCAGCCTCTCCAAAAAAACACATTTATATCTATTTCCCCGTTAAGCCTACAGTACTGAGTGCACACTCTCAAATCCCCATCCCCCTTCAGCCTTACAGAGCTCTCAGAAAGTAGTAGTGATGTAGACATGACTCTAAAAAATTTGATAATGCTAATACACTGTCTGCCTTTAAACAAAATGCTGCAGCGAGAATATTTTTCTCACGTTTGATTTATTTTAGTGAATCGGTTCATTTGATTCACAGTTCAAATCAGATAATGCTATCACCCAAGTTAAGATTCCCAATGTTTTCTTGTAGTGACGTAGTCATGACTTGTAAAAATTAATATAGCAATGCAAAAATTTTATGTTTCTGTTTCTTTATTGATACAGAGGTTTGAATGCATGCTTGTATGTTTTGTGTGGTTGATTAGCACAGTACTGTGATTATGGAAAGGTTTTACAGCAATAGTGTGTCAGTTGAAGGACTCTCCTTTGTTGTCTACTGAACCAAATATATCTGTTCTTTTAAAATTATTAAGGGCGATGGGTTTTTGTGCACTTGAAGCAGAGCCCATACTGTCAAGAGACGGACATGCCACAATAGCTTTATTGTGAAGAGGATGTTAGCGACAGCTCTCAAGCACCCTCTCTTTCTTTCTTCCTCTCCTTCCTCTTCATCCTTGAGTATTTAGTTCGACCCTCAGGGCAGAGCTTTACTGTGACAGCAACACACGTACATTCACTCTCTAAAACACACATACACAACACCTTTATATATACACACATGTCAGTGTTGTTAGCTAAGTTTTATTAATAATTTCTAGTGTTGCTAACTGCTTTTTCAGCTTGACTGGACTTGAACTACTTTCATTTATGAATATCTAGTTGCTTGTTAAGCTACAGTTTTGAAGTAGCTTCCCAACACTGAAACATTCACATGGCTGGGCCTTAAACAGTCATGCATGGCAGCTGGTAAAAGAAAGAACACATGTACACGAGCATAGTTTTCTCGACATAAATGGAGACTTGCACGCTGTGACCACCGCTGAGCTGACTGAACTGTGACCGGCTGAACTTATGATGATTAGAGCTTTTGTCACGAAACTACGAACAATGCACTTACATCCGCCAGTAACACTCATCTGTACATACTTCTCCGATGGCTAGACACTCCAGGGCACCAAAAATCTGTCTTCCTCTCGATTGGCTGTTAGCACTCATGAAAGGAGCAGGATGTTTGTTTTCCAACCTCTCCAAAGCCATCAAAACATTCATCACTCGATATTTTAGCCTTTGCACACTAGTTGTCACAGTTTTAGTTTATACAATTTATGATTGAGTTAATTGTCTGACTGGGAATGGGTTATTAGTTGGCTCTCACGGAATCTGCGTGCAGAACTCCACAGAAAGTTCCTCAGGTTTCCATAGAATTAGAATGATGTCATTCTGAAAAGTCCCTAAGTGCTTTTGTGTTTATTTAATATTTTGGCTAATTTGATTATGCTTTCAGCTATAAATAACCATTTTATATTCTCAGCTTAAACGTTTCACTATGTTTTACTTTATTCTATAGAAATTAGCTGATTTTCCTTTCCAAATCAGTGCAGAAATGTGAACATCTCCCTGCTGACTGACAGAGCTGATAGTTTTAGTTTTATGCTGAATTTAGGGTAGATTTAAACATCTGTGCTAATGCTTACGCAAACTCAGCCTCACCATCTACTGTTTATTTCATGTATGCTAACAAAAAATTGAGGTTTGATTGAGAATTTGACATTAAAATGAATCAAACAGGCGTTAAGTTGGTAATGTGCAGCAGGGAATTACTGGCATAGCAGATTATCCCAGTGTACAATAGGGTAGATCCTGTTTTGGGTGTACTGAAAACCCTTCATTGTTTGCTTACCTGGTTAATGACAGTAATATTCTCTGTTTGAATTGGACTAACTCACAAGTATTCTTTTGCCAAATCTTAAGCTATTATCAAAAAGAGTGTTCCATGTCTTAATGTCACGGCTCATTTTAATATGGTGCGATAGTCATCGCTAAAGCAACAAGACACAGCTGAAAGCACAGCAGCCCAGTCACTCGCCGTGCAAAGGACTTAGCTTGTGATAATCAATCATCCACCACCTATACGCAGCACACGGACGATGGATTGCTTAAACAAACCCAGCCCTAAACTGGGTCTGCTCAATCTCCTGCCAAACCCAAGTTCCTCTGTGGAAGTGTGCTGGACCATGAAGTCTGTAGTGTTTAGCTACTCTATCCCTTTTCTTTAAACTGCCCCTCTGTAAACTCCATCTTTCCCAGCACACAGAGACCCTGCATTTGTGGGCAACAAGACAGGCGTGATCATAGGGATATTAGGTCCATTTCTGCATGCTGTGTTGATCTGACCTCTGTGGAGCTGTTGTTGAGGATAGGGCCTGCAGCTCTCAAGTGAGTTTACTGTGCCATTGACCCTGATGTTGAGCTCAGCTGTAGCTGACATCATTACTTACATTGTCTGACACCAGCAACACAAAAACAAATCTCTGCCGTTCTTCAAACTGTGAGAGCATGTGTTGGACAAAGACAGTAGAAAGTGAGGTGGTATTAGTGCATGGGTAGATGTATAGTGAGGTGGCCAGGAGGGGAATGAAGTGTGAAAACAGGAACACAATTATTATTTCCTCCTCTCAGCGCTCACCCATTCATCCCATGATCAGTCTCTTCAGTCCGAGAGTAATGTGCAGCGACAGGGTGAGACGATGAAGAAGAATCCCTGCATTCAGAGCCTCTCTCCATCAGTGACACATTGGGCCTGGATATCATTTTAGCATTTATCCCCTGCTTTTCTTCTTCCAGCCTACAAACTAGTTGCTAAAACAGTAAAGAAAAGGATGGAAGCTGGGATTGAGGGTAGAAACCGAAGCTTGCAGTAAATGGGCTTTTTGTGGGATTTTTTGAGACTGCACTTAACAGCTCGCTCAAGGGAGCGACAGTCAGAAAATAGCGGCTCGGAAAGAAAGAAGGGAGAAAGAAAGTGAGACAGCTGAGGGGGTGGAAGGAGCACTTTTAAAAGATGTTCCAGGATGTCTAGACATGGTGTTGGTGAAACATGACGAAAGCGCCAGGCATTTGAGAACGCTGCAAATGGAAGCAAGAGGCAGGTGTCGGTGAGACATGCTATGTGTCAAACCGGCTCAGAGCCGTGATTCCACAACCGATCCGGACTCATAGGGCATTTACTGTGTTTAGCCTCTCCAGAGTATAAAGAAGAGTTCATTATTCAATACCACACTTACCTTGCTCTTTCCTACTTCTCCAAACTCTCCCTCCCTCTCCTTTCACATCTACACATGTGCTGTATATATATCAGTAAAAGAGGTTGCATGAATTAGTGATAGAGGACATAATGGAGGGTTTCTTGAAGGCGCAGCTGAAAGGCGTTACAGCGCTAACGGTCTGCACCGATATGAGATCACTGACCTGACTGCAGCACTTTCCAGGAAAGTGAAAAGAGGAGAGAGGATGTGAAGCGAGCCAGGAAGGGAGAGTGTGACTGTCGCTGCCTGCTCCGCCGGCTCTCTTTCACACACACACACACACACGGTTCTCTAATGGCCTCACACTTAGGAAAGCACTCACGCACGCCTCTCTCGGTGCTGTGAATAAACATTTTCTCTTTCTTCCTCTAGAGGCGTTCCGACACTTTCAGGTGATCATGCGTTCAAAGAGAGCAACATCATTTAGTGCTGTTATTTAATTGCTTAGTGATGATCTGACTAATGCAAAGCAAAATGGCAATTATGCAAAGCAGAAAACACATTGCTGTTTATTTTCTAATGTGGCTGGTAGATGAAAGTCCGGTTTGGTGTTGGCAAGCACATGCGAGCTTGAGCTTCAGGGTGAGTGAGTGAGCAATGGTGCTTTTCAGTGAAAGACCAGCTGAGTGCAGGATTCCTCCTTGGGCTACAGGGTTTTAATGAACCTCACTCCATCAGAACGATTTGTGTGTGTGTGTGTGTGTACATCTCAGGATGCTTGGCATGGCATACGGCTCGGCGGCCGTCACATTGACCGTGGCCATCAATCAAAGAGACATAAAGCAATATGGACAGCAATTAAATCAACTAATTGAATCAAAACTCAAATTAAGCCACCAGCCTGAGTGGTTTGTAATTGTAAATGGCATGAGCCTTCCATCCCACTGGCTTAAATTTGAGACCTGCGCCTTGAGCAACTATTTAACCAATTACTCTGCTAGCAGTAATAGACCTTCTTAATGCTGGCAGAATCTGAGTGATTTTGTTTGACTTGGGTTTTTATTCAGAGGCTGTGGTCTAGTTGTAGCCTGTGGACTAAATACGAAATCAGTCGTGTTTGTTATCTTAATGGATTTGGCCACGTTTAGTTCGTTTAGCACATTTGGAAAGTTTGCTATCACTGTATACTATTCAGAAACAGTTTAAATAAATTGAATTACAAAATAAATCATTTGAGAGTCATTAGTGGTGTTGCTAAGGCAAGCATTGCTATAAAGTGTAATGGTGTAAATCTAACTGATTTAATGTTGTTGATTACAAATATGACATTAAGATATGATATGTAGTATAGTATATTATAGTATTTTAAAAGATGAAAGCTGCAAAATATTCAGATATACACTGCTTTTCAAAAGTTTGCGATCAGTAAGATTTTTAATGTTTTTTTTAAAGATTTGTTATGCTCAAGATTGTATCTATTTGATCAAAAATACAGAAAAAAAGTGTAATTTTGTGAAATATTATTGCAATTTAAAAATAACAGTTTTCTATTTTAATATACTTTAAAATATAATTTAGTCCTGGGAAACAAAGCTGAATGTTCAGCATCATTACTCCAGTCTTCAGTGTCACATGATCCTTCATAAATCATTCTAATATGCTGATTTATAATCAATGTTGGAAACAGTTGTGCTGCTTAATTTTGTTGTGGAAATTGATATATTTTTTCAAGGTTCTTTGATAAATAAAATGTTAAAAAGAACTGTGTTTATTCAAAATAGAAATTCTGTTACAATATACACTACTATTCAAAAGTTTGGGGTCAGTACATTTTTTCTTTCTTTCTTTTCTTTTTTTTTAAAGAAATTAATATTTTTATTCAACAAGTATGTGTTAGATGGATAAAAAGCAAAGACTTATATTGTTAGAAAAGATTTCTATTTTGAAAAAATGCTGTTCTTTTTAACTTTTTATTCATCAAAGAATCAAAGAAAAAAGTATCACAGGTTCCAAAGAAATATTAAGCAGCACAACAGTTTCAACACTGATAATAAATCAGCATATTAGAATGATTTCTGAAGGATCATGTGACACTGAAGACTGGAGTAATGGCTGATGAAAATCCAGCGCTGTGCCACAGAAATAAATTATATTTTAAAAGTATATTAAAATAGGAAACCAATATTAGAAATTGCTATAATATTTCACAAAATTACTGTTTTTTTCTGTATTTTTGATCAAATAAATACAGCCTTGATGAGTGTAAGAGACTCCATTAAAAAACATTTAAAATCTTACTGATCCCAAACTTTTCAACTTCAGTGTATACAGATAATTAAGTTGTCAACGTGATTTGTAAAAGTTCAAATAATACAGACTGATGGCTTTAATACAAGTATATACTAATGATTAACAACCCCAGAGCTCACAGTAGATCTATATTTAATGATTAAAATTATCACCCAAACAATCACATTGCAAAGCGCTAAAAACAGTCCAAACACTTTAGCAACTGCATAGCAATGCCCCGCCAACCACCCAGAACACTCTAGCATTGTGCCGATGAGTTTTGCATGAGTTTTCTCGTTTCATGTTTTCTCCAGCAAATGTAAAAATCTAGTTCATATTCTGCTTTTGTAGAGCAGCACGAGCCGCTGATGTATCAGATACGGCAGACGTTAGCATCTTATGTCAGAGGACAATGTTTCCTCTCACATTTCCTAGAAACATTTTCTCTGACTCATTCATCACCTTGGTGTTATTTCAGTGAAAGTAAGGGAAGGGAAAAGTATAGAAGAAAATGAATCATTTAAGCCCATAAGTATATGTGTGGAGAGTCATTCACACCTCTGTGGTAATGCTACACTAGAGCCTCGTTGAGTTCGGACGTTACATACAGGAACATGAATATGCTTTCATTTCAACACGCACTCAACTCATTGTGCTCTAGTTAGAAACACTGCAGCAACGTGAGATCTGAGAGTTTGAGTGTGGTTATCGTCACAAGTGTGATTCATTTTTTAGCACTGTAAGTTTTATCATTCATAACTCGCATTACCATCTGCAGCAGTCCTACTTTTTAGCACTTACTAGATTTTGTTTTAAAGAAAATGCTTGCTTGCTGGTTGCTAGGGTGGTTGATAGTAATGAAGAGCGCTTTCTGTGAAATTATCATGAAGCAATAGACTCTGTTTGGTCTGTCTTATGTTTGTACCCTCTAGGCCGTCTGCATGCAGTGAGATGATGTCTGGTCCCTCACACGCATCACCATGACCTCCACCAATAGCGCGGCTCTGTTTCTAATGAGTAAATGAGAAATGTGCCCTTGCTGGAGGATGGTATGTGCCAGGGCGGCAGAGGTTACAGTAGGTTTTCATTATGTGTAATTGAAAGCATAATGGAGGCCAGCCACCTTTACCTGCACCGCTCATGAAAGCTCATTCTGTAATGACCATGAAATATGGACTTTTACATGTGGGCGGGGCTTATGACTTCCATCCTTCTGATAGGGTCTTGTCGGTTTGGCAGCAACTTTGCTTCTAATCCGGAAAGGGGTCTCTCTCTCTCTCTCTCTCTCTCTCTCTCTCTCTCTCTCTCTCTCTCACACTCACACACACACACACACACACACACACACATATTAATAGCCCAGACAGAATGAGTAAACTGGAGGCCCTGTCATAATAATAGTGACCCATACACACTCACAATGCCCCTCAGCTGGGGTGTTGCTAATACCCACTTTTAAGAGGATGATTCCCTTAATGCCAGCTTTTCATTTGAGTGATAATCTCAAAGGGCTGTGAAATAACTCTCCACTGTGTGTGATTGTGTGCACACCACAACGTGTCTGTATGCATGTAGTATTTTTGTTGAGGGCGCAATTAGGTCCGTTTCTGCTTGTGCTCAATGAGGAATCCTAGAAATGCGGGAGTACAAATATATCTAGTATCTTGATTGAAGATCAGAATTATTATTAGCAGCAGTAGTAGTAATAATAATTTTAAAAAATCTGATTATTATTATTATTATTATTTTGTCAATAATAGTAATTCAGATCATTAGTATTCATTTTATTATAATTTTTATTGTTGTTGTTAATATTAATCATTAGATTTTATTGTTAATAATAATAATAATAATAATTATTATTATTATTATTATTATGTCAATAATAGTAATTCAGATCATTAGTATTCATTTTATTATAATTTTTATTGTTGTTAATATCATTCATTAGATTTTATTATTAATAATAATAATATTAATTATTATTATTATTATTATGTCAATAATAGTAATTTGGATAATTAATATTAATTTATTTATTGTTGTTGATATTGTTATTATTTTGATTGTATTGTTTATTATTATTATTATTATTATTATTATTATTATTATTAAACACTAAACACAATTATATATTATATATTATTATTATTATTATTATTATTAAACAAAGTGTACCTCACAGAATTCTTTTTTTTTTTTTTTCATTAGCCAAATAGTGTACAGTGTTTATACATTAGCAGTTCAACTTGATATATGTTTGATATATATTTTTGGACCTGGATACATTTTCTATGACGCAAAATTTATTTTATGTGGATCTCTCAATCAATTACAATGTCTGTAGTAAATGTAAATTAACAATCGGTACTCTTTCTCCGCACATCCATATATCTTCGTTAGTAATCAGTAAAAGTCCCACTGGATTATGCAGAACACCTTCGTTATGCTTTAATCTGTGGACTTTTTGTGTCTCCAGAGATGATGTTAAAACAACAGATAGTACAGATAGTGGTCAAATTTTAAAGTGCAGTACAGGTGTTGAAGTTTTTGGCAAAAGCAGACACCATAGCCCTTTTTTCTGTTTTCTCTAGTCACATAGCATGGATTTCAAACTTTTTTGTGTGTATTTCTACTGCAAAAAGTTTTATTAAAGTTTTATTTTATTATTATACAGCCAAGTTTTATTAAAAGCCCATCTTGTCAGGCAGAGACACATGACCTGGAGAGAAGAATGACGAGTGTGCTAATCAACTCCAGCTGCATCCATGCTACAATTAAAGTGCAAACAAGAAACTGAACTCTTAAAGAGTGTGTATCAGAGTAAGTTACGCCCTCTGTCCCGTTTACCCCCTCTCTCCCCCATAATGAGGGCACAAATTGGGTCCACTCTCTCATTGGCATTTCCACTGGCACAGCAGTCTGATGAAGGGCTCTTTATGTGCTTTGATCCTGTTTGGTTTCCTTCTAATGATCAGTTGACTCCCCCTCAGTGCCCGCATGTTCTCTGTCACTCAGTCGTGTTCGTCACGGAGTGAGTCTAATGTGTAAGCATGTGCTGGTTACCCACAGCAAACAGAGTTCTAGCATCTAGAAATGTCTGTGCCACGCTGGACTGGTGTTTACTGCCGAAAAACAGCCTGTTTGATAATGTTCTGCTGGAGACTGCTTTCTGGGGACCAGGCACAGCCACAGGGGCCCCACAACAATCAGACGTGCCTACAGTGATTCAGAAAGAGGGAATAGAAACAGAAAGAATTTCACTGTGTGTGTAATGTGTGTATAGTCAAGCAAAATGTTTTAGGGGGAGATTTCATGTAGCTTGTAAGTTTAATTTAAAATAGAGTGCTTTTCTTCCTCAGAATTAAGCTTGCATCTACGAATTCTTACTTTTTTCTCTCAATTTTGAGCTTACATTTTGCAATTCAGTTTTTCAGAATGGAATAAAAAGTTAAAAAGCTAATTGTGACTTCTTTATATCTCACAATTTTGACTTTTCTTCACAGAATTGTGTTTATATCTTGTTTTTCTGACTTGGTTTTTCTCACAATTCTCAGAATTGCGAGACAAAAGTCAGGATTTGTAAGGTATAAATGAGGAAAAAGTCACAATTATTTATAAAAAAAAAAAAATGTTTTTATTCCATGTCAGAAACAAGCTTCCATAGTAATGTATGCATGTATAAAGCCAATGTTTTTTTAAATACTGCTTATTTTTACTTTAATTTTATATAGACTCAATAAGACAATTATTATTATTATTATTATTATTATTATTATTATTATTATTATTATTAAACACAGTTTACCTTTTACAGAATTATTATTTTCTTTACCCAAATAGTTTACATTGTTTTATACATTAGCATTTCAACTTGATATGTGTTTGATATGTATGTTTGATATATATATTTTGGAATATATATATATATATATATATATATATATATATATATTAGTATAGACTCAATAAGACAAATATTCTTCCTTTTGATTACGTCCATCGAATAAGAGCCAAATAAATTAAAAAAAAAGAAAGAAAATAATTAGATAATTTTATAAGCTACCATTCATTAATTATGGATTTTACTATAAATTAATTACTTTACAAATGAGTGGTAATTCATATAATTGTCGAATTAAATATAATTGATTACATTTTACTCTATATACAATACAAATGAATGGTATTATATAATAATTATAATTATGTATATATTAAGTATATTATTGAAGTGTTTACTATATTGGATTTTACTATATATTAAATATTTTACAAATATATAGTTCATATAATTCTATAATTGAATTAATTGAAAGAATTGAATTTATTGGATTTTACTGTAAATAAAATACTTCACAAATTAATAGCACTTCATATAATTATATTATTAAAGTATTTAATTTACTGGATTTTACTAATTTATTAATTAGATAGATAGATAGATAGATAGCTATTTTTAATGAAAATGTCCAGTGAAATTAAGTAAATTGTGATGTAAAAGAAGTAAGATTGTGATCACACAGTCTACCTCTAGTGTGTGAAATCATTATTTACTCTGCGCTTAAGGCCAAGAGCACAGTTTCCAGCGGAAACGTATCACTGCTGGCGCTCTCCCTTACATGCAGATTCACAAACAAACACACGCCACCTGCGGTCCACAACAGCACATTCCCCCGCTCCAGGTGTGGGCCCTGCCTCTAATTACTACACCACCATGTGGCATCATTTAAGCGCTGTTTATTTGCGTATGCCCACGTGCGAGTGGCTTTTGACTGCCACACTGTGTGCCTGTGCTATCTGCTGGGCACACGAGGAAAAGCAGAGTCACCAGAGTCTCTTCCCTGGCACACTTGTTTCGCTTTGAGCCAGTAGAACAGGATTTACGAGCACCTGTCACAGGGGTATGAGCAGCAAAGCAAACAAACAGCTCCTCTCCTCCCCCACCAGCGCAAATCATCAGGGGGAATGTGGCCACCCAGCACCGTACAGTGTGTGTGTGTGTGTGTGTTTGAGATGTTCTGTATACACACCAGATAATAACTGAAAAATTATGGACACCACCATTCTGCATCTGATGTATGTTTAAAACACTGCATATATCTCAGTGGTTATGAGTCCCTGCTGTCCGGGACTGTGTATACAGTGGACAAAGTTTAACAACATGTAACATCCACAACATATACAATACAAATCATGCTGAGAATAACACTCGCCACAAGGTGCCAAAACACAATCTTTGGCCATTATGTCCACAAATATTTTATGTACTTAGAAACAAAAAAGTTCTCCTTAGTTTTTGACTGTATTTTGCACTTTTTTCCCCACTGGATCCTTCACTTTTGTCATCTAATAAAGTGGGACTTTTTTTTTTTTTTTTTTTTTTTACATGAAAGCATAATACATGGGTTTAATTTTCCCAAAATTGATAGAATTGTATCTCTCCATTTTCAAGCAGATTGTTTGAGCAGTGTGTGAATTATACAGTGATTTTTAGGGAGGTTGACATTTCAACAGGACATTTTCAAGTTGCACAGTTAATTAAACATCCGCTCATATTAAAGATATTTTAAATAACATTGAAACATTTTTTGTGGTATATTTATAATATGAAAGTCTTTTTTCAAGTCATAATGACAGTGTTAATGTTTTGTTAATATTCCATCCAATGATGATCCTAATGAAAATGCTCAGGTACCTGAGTGACCTGTTGCAATGATTTAAAATGAAGTCTCTTATTCTCACCAAGGCTTTATTTTAATGCATCAAACAGTAATATAAACAGAAAAATATTTTTAATATTTTGATGGCAAAGCTGAATTTTCAGCATCATTACTCCAGTATTAAGTATCACATGATCCTTCAGAAATCATACTAATATGCTGATTTGCTGCTCAAGAAATTTTTGTTATTATTACCAATGTTGAAAACAGTTGTGCTGCTTAATATTTTTTTTTTTTTTGGAAACGGTTACATTTTTCATGACTCCTGAACAGAATTGATGAATGGAAAGTTCAAAAGAATGGCAATTATATTTGAAATAGTCATCTTTTTAAACAATGTAAAAGTCTTTACTGTCATGTTTGATCTATTTAATACATCCTTGCTAAATAAAAAGAACACATTAAAAAATATATATATATAAAAAAATTCTTACTGTCATATGTCTTCGATTTTAGAATTTACTTTAAATTCCCATCTTATAATTTACTTTAAATGAACCAGAACTTGTTCTTTATACAGTTAATAATAATTTTCCCAAGTCCCATTATTCTGAAAGCTGAAGCATTGCTTAGAAATGCAAACACTTCATTTATTTTTAAAAGAATTAAACAGCTACAGGTAACTTGTGAGATCTTGAGATGAACACACTTTTTACAGTAATACAGTGAATCATTTAAAATCTCTCCTGACTTCAAGCACTGCAGTGATCCTGCCCAACAGTTTGTCTATTTTATGTTGTTATTTGCTTCATCTTTTTCTCTCTGTGTGTTTTGAATGCAGCAGAGCTCCAGAGGGAGGGAAGCATCGAGACACTCAGCAATAGTTCTGGCTCCACCAGTGGCAGCATTCCCCGAAACTTTGAGGGCTACCGGTCCCCTCTCCCCACCAATGAGAGCCAGCCCCTCAGCCTCTACCCTACCGCATTCCCCTAAAACCAGCCGTCCCGCCCTCATCCCAGACCCAAGGAAACTTCTCTGTCACCTTTGGACAATCCTGACAACACAACTCCATCCTGCTCCACTATATCTTTTCTCTGTTCTTTGAAATGTGGATTTTCCTTTAATCAGACTCGGCATGCAGGAAAACCTTGTTCAATCAGGCCTGGCATTAACATCTCTTCCCTTGTAGATTAATGTAAATGTTGCCTCCACCTGAAAGAGAGAGAGAGAGTGCATGTATATTAACCTTGACGGGTCGGATGTACTGAGGAAGGGATCCGTTGGAGTTGCCACTTTTCTCAAAGATGTGTCATATTACCAATATCATTATCAATCGAACTTCCAGTGTGTATCTTTATTGAACGTGTGTGTGTGTGGGTGAGAGTGTGTGTTCATCAAATACCTCTCAGTAGTTGAGTTTAGGTTTGAGCTTATAAAGCGCTATGCTGATTATTTCCGATCAACACATCAGTAGACAGTGTTTGATATATTTTAGTAGATGTACTGTAGTTCACATCTGAATTGATTTGACTTTTATAGGTAATCAAACATGGTTATGTTTACAATTGAATCTTGTGTTACATTATAGTGTTTATTATTCCGCACATTTTTCTGTATATTTGATTTAAATTTTTTTGATTGTTTTTAACAAGTCAGTTTCTTGGATTCAATTTTATATGCTTTATAAATTCAGTGGATTCAAATGATTTAAATTCCTTTCAATTTATGGGTAAATGAAAGCTATTGATTCTTTCAAAAGGGATATTTGTGTTCTGTTTCCTTGTTTGAGTCCCTTTTTTTTCCTTGTTTTATAGGCTGATATTTAGCAGGGGCACTCTTAAGAATCCACAGCAAATTTCATTCAGCTCAGGCGATTGATTTAGACACTACCCAAATGTTAAAAAAGTAGTTCCGTTGTTATCATTATTATCATCAATATATCATTTTGTATTAGCTTGTTTAACTACTTTAAATGGCTGTTTGAAGAATGTCTTTTAATTTGCTTGAATGGATGTAACAATTTACACACACAACACACAGTTATTGATTAATACCAATTAAATGAGAAGTGTGAATACACGGTCCTAATCATCAGCTTGTCAGAAAGCTTAAAGAGCCCACTGTTGGCTGACAGCTCTGCATGTTGAAAGCCTCAGTAGCTGGAGAGGAAACATGAAGTTTGTTCACCGTAATTTATAATGGCATTCAAGTTGGCATGACTTTAAGTCTGAATGCAGTGCACATGCTTTGTATAGACTATTTTTTGTAATAATACTTACGCAATGTGATCTTGAAATAGGAATTTATGCAAGTGAATTTAACAGGTCTTGTATACATTTGTGTGTTTGCTTAATACAGCATATGCATTCTGACTTCCTTAGTTTGTTGTTTTCCCTTGTTAACTTACCTTGCTCTCTACTGAATATATTTGTTATACAAAAAAATAAATAAATGCATTGAAATGACAAGGTAAATATCTGAGCCTGAGGCTACACATCTCAATCACTGCCTTTGTTTAGGGAACTGTTTTTTATCATCATGAATCTTCCACAGGCTTCAGGACGCAGGCTGAGATTTCTTCCATCGCTGCTTTAATTGCATGTGTAAACTTTGTTTTATGCTATTATAATGAAAGGTTTATTTGCGATTATTTGGAGCAGCTGAAGTTTCCCGCACAACGTCACCAGGAATTTAACTCTATAAATGTTCTTTTAAAATACTGAACTTGTGAAATTAATATTTTATACACATCACTGAGTAATTATACTTAACTGCTATCAAATAGGTAACTTACTGAATTGTCATTTTCTTATTAAAAAAATTGTATGCAACTTGACCTGACGCAGAGAAATCACAAAAAAAAATGTGCGTCGTCATAGTGATTTTTATTTGTACTAAGTCAAACAAGCAGAGAGATTTTGCATGCAATTTTTTTTTTTTTTTCACTTTTCCATGCTCACCAGCATCTTCAGGCGTCTTCTCAACACTTCCACCTTAAACACACACACACACAATCACCATGTGTCTCAAAGGCGATGTGAAGCAGTCATCTCTAGACGGCATGGAGGGCAGCGGCAGAGCTCACACTCTCCATCTGGGAAGGTCAGCCCTCGTTCCTCTCTGTCTCCCTCCAGACCGCCAGTGCCACCTTATCACTGGAGCGACAGCCTATAAATACCAACAGAAGATAGCAGGCATTTCAGTGAGGAGTGTCAGAGGTTTCCTCCTCTCTGCGGGGTCAGAAGGCTGCTGTGCAAATTTGTACATTTAGTTAAAGCAGCATTAATCTATAAACATTCTGCCATTTAGTTGCTGTGGCACTGATACACAAGCTACCATGAATCAATCTGTCAAGGCTTGTTGGCAATCCATGTAAGATTTTGTGGCTGTTTGTTCCAAAACACTCCTCGAATCCTCCACACTCCATGTATCCCAATGGGAACGGGCTCCATTCAGTAACAGGCTGTTTTCTGGCACGGCTGCTGGTCTCTCCCCCCTTCGGAGCTCATGCATCACTACTAACTGAACTAATGGCTGACTAACACAAAATCTAAGATTTCTTTAAAGTGGAAAAAATTAGAGAACAAGAACCTCAACCACCTTAGAAGTATATTAGAGTTTAAAAAAAAATCTGGTAACTACTTTTTCATCTTCGATCGGCATGAAGATGTCTTTTGGCCCCATGCAGCCCCATTTTCTGGATGTGGAAATAAAAGCTTGTATTTTGTGCTAACTTTGCTGATTGTATTCACACTATGCATGTTTTAGAGTTTAGTATTATAAACTAAAAAAGATGTATATAAAAACATTAATATACATCATTCAGGTAAGTGTCTCTTACTATATTTTGTTAAGTTTTTCAGTAGAGAACAATCTTAGTTAGCTCTGTTGGTATGATTTTGTTCAAAACTGTTTATTGAATAAAAGATATTTGTATAAATATCAGAATTAATTTATCTTAAACACATGAACATAAACACAAAGCTTGTAATATTAAATTAAATTGTAAAACTGTCGACCCTGTTACCTTTTTTTGTATCTATATCCCTGCATGTTATTATTTACATTGCACAATCCCATTCATTATATTTTAAAGATGCGTGATATAAATGTTGAAGAAATTGACTTCACAAATGCTTTTGTGAAAATTAAAATAAATAAATTGGGATGCAAATTATTCGCGCGTTTGGAGTGAGCTAAAGTGTTCTCATAATTTATTTGCTGTATTATATAGGCCTATTTACGACATATTTACATACACGACAAAAAAAATAATGTGTTTACAGGGGCTGGTTGATTGGAGGTTGTCTTTTGTCTTCCGGTAAACCGTAGACAGCACAATTTTGTAATCTCTTTGTGTTGTAATATGTCACTTGTCAATCAGATGAGGCGTGTAAAGCACTCATCTCCACAACTGTTTGAGAGACAGTAAACTGAATAATATCTGACAGCTCCTGGAGGATTAAAGGGGTCAGTGCTGACATTAATATGTGACACATACTATTTTTCAATTAGCTGCTGAATAGCCTCGATTAGATCAACTGGACGCGCATCCCATCAGCGTCCTGATCGAAACGATGGGCGTCTGTTTGCTGCTTACAGACTCATCGCTAACACTAACAGATACAGTGACAACAATCTTGCTTTATCTTGAAGTCATTCTCACTGAATAGCGCCGGATTGATTGTGAAAGGGTGGTTGTTTTATATTATTGATGTTAGGCTACTACTTAGAGTTCCCCCCCTCAGCCCTTATTTCGTATCCTATTACAATTTGAAACCTTCAGGTGCTGTCTGTGGGAAAACATTATTAAGTATATGCATTTAAAGTATATTAAACGGCATTAATTATAAAGTCGGAAACTTGTAAATCGTGCATGCAAATAGAAAATATTTTTGTTTATTGACACTATACACGACACATTTCTGATTGGAGGTGATTAAATGACTGAAATGCCTTATTTTACTTATTTTAGTATTTTAAATTCTTATTTTAGTATTTTACAATTGTTCGTTGGAGAGTAATAAAACCTACAGTATTCGTATTGCTATTTTAAAACAACAGTATAACTGCACATGTGCCACAATAAGGAAGAAATGAAAAATAAATAAATTTAAAAAAAAAATATTTAACCAATGATACGTCTAATTTTACTCTCCTTGCGCTTATATATATATATATATATATATATATATATATATATATATATATATATGATTCAATTGCCCTTTTTAAAGAAATTTGTGGTGCCAAAGTTAAAATATGCAGCGAATCAGTTCATTGTTTCATTAGTGATTTCACTGATCGAGTAAACAGACAGAAGTTGTTGTTACAAGTTAAATGAATAGAAACAAAGATGTTTTAACATAATGATGAAAAACGTTTAGTGATAAACCTGGTTAGTGTGTCATTACATTAGATCTGAAGGCAATATACAATTTTTATCAACCACAAATAACTCAAATTTACAAAGGGGTGAGGCACTTGTTGCATATAAACGGAGCATGAGGCTTCATCGCTGAAGGGGAAATGATGGGCTCAGTCAGCATCACACAACACAAAAGCTCAGGGGACCAAGAAACTCCAGTGTGTGTGTGTGTGTGTGTGTGTGTGTGTGTGTGTGTGTGTGTCTCATCATAAAGGAAACAAATAAATCACTGATTTAATTACTAATACAGTGTGATATTTAAATGTGTAACCTTGCTGTTCACACCTCTGCATATCAGCTGCATGGCTAATATATGTTAAATGTGTTAGTTCTTGTGATTATAATATTTTAAAAACGTTTTGGGTTACATAATCTTTGGCTGTATCAACAGGTTATTGCTACTACGACTAAAGCATGAAACAGAGCCTGTTATTATTTTCAGTTGGTACTGATGTAATGTTTGTAAAACATAATTATCAATGTGTAGCCTAATACTTAACATTATTTAGTATAAATTAACCGAGCTAAGCGTTCAGTGTGTTAAACCAATGCTTGAAAAATATTCATTTGAGAGAAAAGACCAGGGTTTCCATACTAGACCACATTTTATGGTTTGCATTTGTTTGCACTGAACGGGCTGCAGAACCAGGTAAACTAATTCCCTGAGGTCATTAGAGCGCCCCCACCTGTTACCTGAAAAAGGTGTAGCTTCTATTAATCATCAACCGCGCTTCGCCTAAATCAATTTAAGCGTCTTTTAAAAACAGATTTAGTCATTTTGAGCCGATTCTGGAAGTTCAGAATTATTAAAGCATTATGGGGAAAATAGTGAAGGATTTCCTGATACTAAATATTGACTAAAACATTGCATGAATGATTTACCATTTCCACCAAGAAAACTAAAAATAGCCTATATAAAATTTCTTGATTGTTTTGCAGCGATTGCTAGTTGATCACTGAAGCCGGTGCACATTTATATAGGCTACTCGAATCTTCCCTCTTCCCTAAATGCCTAAAACCAGGGAACCTGTCAGAATCTCTACAAACTCTCTTTATTAAATTACTATAATATATATGAACGCTTCATAAAGATAACATGACGAGACTCGCTTTCAAACATAGGCCATCTGTCTTGCAAAAATACTACAACATAATTATATAAATGTAGCAATATTTTTGCAGTATTAGACCTAATAATTGTGAATTCGACCGTTTCAAAAAGTTAAAACCAAACGATGATCCGTATATCTCTAATATGGGTTTGGGTTAGGCCAAATTTTGTTGTAAATATTCTCACAAATAGTAGGTTAAAAATTTAAAACCTACTTGTGAGGATACACAGTGGTTCTCACAGTGGTTTGTTGTAAATCTATTTGAAATCAAGTTTATGTGAGGATTGGGGTGGGGTTAGAATAATGATGAGATCTTAACTAATATAGCCTAGTGAAAGCAACATGCTACATGTTTTGTAGTTTCAAGGAATGGGCTTTTAGGTTTGTGGAGTATACTATTACCGATATACTTTTGGGCAAAGGGAGAGTGGGAGAGAAGACGCAGAGCACCAGAGCTGTCTATAAAAGTGTTGTTTCGCATCCATCAGGTACAGTATGTCCACGTCCAGAGGAGGTTCTGCTGACTCGGTTGGGTGTTACAAAATGGTCTATGCGAAGAGCAAATTGTACGATTTGGCAAAATAAGCACGAGCAGATCAAATACACTGTCCTAATGAAAAAGAGGAGACATGGGGAAATTTATACAGGGTGTGTGTGGATGGGTATAGTAAGAATGGAAGAGAGAGAGAGCTGGACGGAAAGGAGGAGGAGAGAGGGGGCTGCTAGCTGGTGGAGGCGCTGGGTATACATGTGACAAGGGGAAATATGAGGGACTTTGACAGGTCTTAAACGGTCTGGCGCCAAGGCCTCAGTCTACTGGCTAAATATAGCAGGAGAGATGATGCAGAGAGATGATGAAAAGATGAAAAGAAGGAGCAACAATGTAAAAGCAGAAAAAAGCGCAACGGTCATTTAATGATCAGCCCTAGAGGATCATCTGGTTTCATATATGTGAAAGGTATTGCAAAGGTTTGCGTTATCTTTTTGCAGGAACATATTAATTTCCTTAGAACCTGGAAACACAATTAGACACATTGTCTTACAGCGGACACCATCTCAAGGACACAAAAGCTGACAGAAGCAGATCATGCATAAAAGTTTGGCACCAGGCTATTTTTAACTAATGAAAATGTCCTCTGCTCGAAGCTGATGCACATAAACACTTCTCTACACCTCCTGACAAACCTTTAACGATGTTTTTCATCATTACAATTATTCGGAATACAAGTGGTCTGGTTTTCCGACGCTTCGTTGTTTTGGCAGTAAACAGTGGCAGTGCTGTGAAAAGTTTTCCAGCATGAACGCTTTTTAAATCATGTGTGATAAGAGCTCAGCGCATGATTACATTCTTGTCGGTTTAGATGTGTACAGCAGGAAAAATAAATCTGGCGTAATTGCAGAGACTTTGTTGATGTAATTACTTCCTTAAGTATATACATAGAAAACCATTACCATTCCCATGTGTGGTTAATCTCTTCCCAATCCAAATCACTCTCTGTCGAAGTTTTAGCCCAGAGATCAAACAAGACTATTGATTAGTCCTGTTTCAACAACGTGCTGCAGGTAACACTTCAAATACAAAGAATGCGTGTATTTTCATAAACAATATTTAATATTTACATCAAATGCACTAGACAGGCCTGTTGAATAAAAGTGGAAACTGTATTTTCAATGTCAGGAAAAAAAGTTTAATCACTAAACCAAAAAGTACACTGATCATAAATTGGCAGTTTCTCCTCTAGAATCTGATTTTATGTCAATATATTACAGGCTTTTTTGATTTGTCAAAGTGACGTTCGTATAATTAATTAGACTTTAAATAAAGTTAACACTTCATATTCTAAATGACTATGAAACTCAGCAAAGGAGAGTTGTGGGCTTATTTTACTCCCATCAGATTTAATATAATGTATTTTAGCATGGCTCTTAATTTTAGCTTTAAATAATGGAGATAGGCTATTTTATCATAAGACACTACTTATTTTCTTGTTTGCCATTTCGTTTGGCTATGTTTAAATATCCTTCATCATAAACGTTTTATTTCAAAACCTACATGTATTTAGGTATATTTTCCTACCATAAATTTTGAACGCTTCGTTCGTAATAGTATTGATTTATTTTCATTCTGTATTATGTTTATTTGGTATTATTTTCACGACTTTTAAAAGAAAATCGTATCCTATTTAAATAATTAGCATACCTGTCTGGTAAAGGCGAGCAAATCCCATATTTTAGTGTCAGTTTCAATAAATCCCGCTTTAGCTCTGTGTCTGTTCACTCGTGGCTTCGGCAACAAGTGTCTGCCTACTTGGTCTGTTTTCTCTGTTTACGGTGCGGATTTAGCTATTCTTTTGCAATGTTATGGTGTGAATGTGTTATTTAACTTGTCAATAGACAGTCCTGAATTTGCTAAACATGTTATCCATGTTATCGTTGATTAATATTTAATGTTCAATTCGAAAACGCGCAATAAAATATTTTTTTTTCAAAGATCGTTTAGCTGTTTTAATGACATTATGACGTGAGAGGCAATCCGTAGTGCTCTTTAATGAAATCTATGCTCTCTAAACCATTTTATGTCCAATTCAGTAAATATCAAAAATCTTGCAACTAAATACAAAAAGCCTATATTAAACGTCCTCCCTGCCGTTTTAAAGAACAGCTGCAAACGAATCAAGTTTCTGGCCAGCTGTTGATAAAAAAATAAAAAATAAAGATTTTTACTTTGTAACTTCTCAGTATTTTATAAGCAATATTTAATCACTCTATCAGATCCTCTCTGGCACAGTAAGGGTTAAACATACAGCATGTCATCATGTTCTGCTGATTTGTATCGAAGTGTAAAAGTGACAACATTCCGCAACCGGTTGAATCCGTCCGCACAAAAACATAGATTGGACATTGATGCGTTTTGGAAATATTGGAACTATTCAGTGCGACATCTGATCGAAATGTATACATTAAAATGCTAACTTACAAAGATCACAAGTCATTTGGAGACAAAGAAGGCAAGCGCAAGCCAAAACTTTGGCGTAAATGCTAAAGGGATTGGAATGCACTGTTAGAGGATTTTGGAGTAAATATGAACTGACAGGAGACGGTTCTTACTGCGGTACGTCAGCCGACTGGCGCCAAGCGGCTATCTAACAAACCCAATCCAAGTAAATCTAGAGCCCACGAGTGGATTTCTTAAAGGTATAGACTACACTTATGGCTCGACCCACTGCTAAAACTACAGGTCGAAAGTAGATGGTGAACATTTATAGTCGCGTAGTACATAAACCTCAATGCATTGAGATGTGTGTTATTTTTCTAGAATAGAACAGAGCATTTACTTTTATCCGCTCACCTGAACATTCAGCGTTACGATCAATAAAATACATGTAAATTCATGAAAACAATACCTTTACATTCCCTAAACAGTTGTCTTTGTATACGACATAAATGGAGTAATTATATATGTCGTAAATATTAAAAAAGTAACATTAAAAGTTAACAACCGCAGATGCCTGTTAAGAGTTAACAGTTAAGAGCAATACAGCACTCACCAAAATTATCTTTACATTGGTCTTTAGATTCCATCAACTCTCTTCCTCTTTCTTCAGTATAGCGCGTGGCTGTGCGCTTTGAATGACCCGGGGCAGAATTTAAAGCACCAATGTCCGATTATTGGCTGCTGTTCCTCACATGAAGTCAGTCGCGACACACGCACGAAGCACGGAAATAGTTATTCACACAGTGAAACGTTGAATTCAGTTCATACGCACAACAAGATCCTTTGGCTATGAGTGTGCGGTGCTATATTATGATCAAAATACTCGTACGCATCACTTTGACATGCACAGCGAAAAAATAAACGTCATTTGGTGTGTTCCTTATATTTTTATTGACTATTGCGAACAGTAATCCTCAATTTATAATGTTTTAAAATGTGCTACCAATGAAAAGCATATAATATTTTGCGCTAATTAATCCTAACAATTTGGACTTTTTGTTCATTTACACGTCAATAATCTTAATTCCTAGTTTTCAGTGTATCGGAGAGTGAGTTTGCTCCTCGAACAAGGAGGCATCGTAATTATAAAGCGTAAGCCGACCGAGGTGCAGTCACCACCGGCTAAGCACTGAGGGCTGACCCGGTGCTTGGCTTGGAGATGGGGGTGGGATTTCCCGATCTTTTCTGTCATTGGTTAATATTTTATTCTGTTGACATGTTTTCTTACTGCTAATGCTTCCGACACCTTCTTGTCCACCCCCTCTCCTTGAGCCTGGCCGGAGCTGTCAAAACCACGCCTATGGAGGCCCACAATTGGTCCAGAAAGCGTAAAATCAGCAATCAAGGGGGCTTGGTTCATTAGTGCTGGGATCAGAGCAGGAAGGACATGTGAGATAGTTACAGTTGTACAGTGGACAGGGCAAGATCTAACCATTTCAACTCCGTGTCTGCGTAGAATGACTGCGCTTGAATGGACATCCGCATCGAAAGAGTAATCTTTTTATGAGAGCAACTGTTGGAGAACAGGAATCCCCAAATCTGCCTTCAAAGAGTCGTTGCGCTCACTTTGACTGATATTATTACGGGGACTTTGTGGAAACTAGCAGCTACGGGAGTTAAAGTGGAAGATCCTTACCACTGTCTTTGCTCGCCTTTTCGCGATTCCCATTTTGCCAAAATTGCCTTGCTGCGCTTTTCCTCCTCGTAGTGAGACAATATATCGTCTGGATACGCGCTGCTTTTGCCAGAGAACACCACTAAATATATATTTTTCACTACGATTGTTGGATGCACCGATGAGAGATCCAGTTTTTACAGGGACTGCGATGGCTTACCACCCTTTCCACGCTCACCGGCCGACCGACTTTCCCATGTCAGCTTTTCTCGCGGCCGCGCAACCCTCCTTCTTCCCGGCGCTGACATTGCCTCCCGGGGCTCTCACAAAGCCGATCCCGGACCATACCCTCGCCGGAGCCGCGGAGGCTGGACTCCATCCGGCTCTGAGTCACCATCATCAGGCAGCTCATCTTCGCAGTCTTAAGAGCCTGGAGCCAGAGGAAGAGGTTGAAGACGATCCAAAAGTCACACTGGAAGCGAAGGATCTATGGGACCAGTTCCACAAAATAGGAACAGAAATGGTTATTACGAAATCTGGCAGGTGAGTTCACAGTTGCTCTATTTTTAGTCTTTTGTTTCAGTGTTTATACGAGGGAATGCTATGATGCACTCAGCGTTTCAGATAGGCTATATATTCCACAATAAATTCGCCTTCTGTTGCACGGACGTTTCGGCGGCTGTGTAGTTCAGCAGGCCCAGTAAATTCATTACTAAATCTCTGTCTTTTGCACATCGCTCTCGTAAGTCATTTTCCCTTTATTTCCCTATTAATGTCTTGCGCCTTGAACTGGCTGACCTAATTATTATGTCAAAGAGACTGTAGAAATGAATGTCTTACTGTCAGAACATGTGTACCTGAACGATTCATCTGCTCATTTGACTTATGAAAACGAAATGGGGAAAGTGCAAGCGATGCGTATTCTGTGGCTAGCAAAAGGAAAATAGCTGAGGCTTTTTGTTGCTTATATCAATACCAACAAATATTGACTTTCAAGGCACGGTGTGGCACAGTTAAATCGAGCTTTCATTTATTTCGTAAAGAGAAACGTTTCTCTTGGTCTGCTTATGTACTGAGGTGACAATAAACTATTTTATGTAAATAACCTGCCACTTTCATGGAAGATTTAAGTCTTGCGGCGAGCTAAATTATCTGCAGCCAAGTGAAATGTTAATATTTGTTGAACGTATTTTTAGTGCGGTTGTTTTATTTAATAAATCTAGCTAAGGTAAACATAGCACTCAAAAACGTTTAAATATTATTTGGTTGTGTTGTTAAAACGTTAAACTTGCATCTGCCCACATTTGCAAAGAAAAAGGATTTTGATTTATGGTCATATTTCCTTTTTCTACAGGAGAATGTTTCCACCTTTTAAAGTCCGCATCAATGGACTCGATAAAAAAGCCAAGTATATTCTATTAATGGATATTGTGGCTGCCGACGACTGCCGCTACAAGTTCCACAACTCTCGCTGGATGGTAGCGGGGAAGGCCGACCCGGAGATGCCAAAGCGAATGTATATACATCCGGATAGCCCAGCTACTGGGGAACAATGGATGGCTAAGCCTGTTGCTTTTCATAAACTGAAGCTAACCAACAACATTTCGGACAAACACGGATTTGTAAGTAACCCATTGTTTTTTTATTTTTATTTTTTTTAAATAACCCGTTTTGTGTGTTGCATGTAGGCCTGTTGTAATTGTGTGTTGCTGGGTAATATATAAATATAAATTTACTGCCATCTGTGGGCTGTAATGCTTACGCTCGCAATGATTGGGCATGCTTACAATATTGCTGTTTATTCCTGGGCAAAGAGAATTATGGATGTTCTAAAATATAGATTTTAGCTTACTTAATTTTTCCGGCCCATGTACTATTCTTTGCTGTCGCTACATTCATTTCTTTCTTTGTTTCGGCAAACTTATAAACCAGATATGAGGTATTAAGCCATAATTTTATTCGTTATGAATAATGATGACATTGACAGCTTGGTTATGTAATGTAAATACTTCATCCTGAGTTTTTTCTCGGCCACTGTTACTTCTATTGTTTATGATAGGCGCAGAGCGCTATAGCTAACTTTTATGAGGGGGTGGAAGTGACAAAAAAATTAGGTCAAAGGAACCGGAGACATCTTGAATCACGCTAAATGAGTTTACAAATAGCAACAGTGAAAGTGTAATTTGGGCTGTTTTGAGTAAGCGTATCAACAAATTGCGTAAGTAGAGCGACCTGTGCAGTCTCTGATAGTTTAATGAACAATGTTGAGACGGATGCAACAATGCTGACCAATACTCTATACGTAAGCATGCAGTCAAATATAGTGTGTGACCTGCTCCCTTACGCGACTTGCAAACAAATCGACTGGAAACAAATGAAACATTTACATGCATGGCACAACCATTTGATATTTGTACAGTCAAACAGAAAAAAAAATGTTGATCATCACATTTCGTTGTTGTAAACAAATTCCTTCCTTAAACTGTACAATTAAGACATTCTTATTTTTGATGTATCTATTTCAGATTTTATTTGTGTTACAATGATAGCACCACCAAATAACTCATGTTGCATGTTCGCGTGACTGTTTTTTGTCTACCTGCCACTGGCACAGGCCTGTTGTTATGTGATTTAACCCAAGAACAATATTTCCACTATTACTACATATATTATGCGGTATTTATGGTCTAAAAAGATTTTAAAGACTAATGAATTGAATAGATAATTATTTTGACAAGCACTAATGTTTTCCATTCCTCTTCCTCTCCTTCTCATTAGACCATCCTGAATTCAATGCATAAATACCAGCCCAGGTTCCATATTGTGAGAGCCAACGATATTCTGAAGCTTCCGTACAGCACTTTCAGGACATATGTTTTTCCTGAGACCGATTTTATTGCTGTCACAGCTTATCAAAACGACAAGGTATGTACCCATATTTTAATGAATTAAAGCAAACGTGCTGTGGACCTTATAGATGTGCACTAGGCTATATAATGGACAGCTTTACAAAAAGTTCGCGTTTTTGCTTTTGTTCTGCGATGCGTTGTGAATGCTCTGCATTTGATCGGATTTATAGCTTATGCTCACTTAACAAGTGAAGTAGTATTTATAGAAGTAGTATTTTGAATATGTGGATGCAAAAGTGTATCTCTAAAAAAAATTCAAATTCCTCGTGTCCAGTGCTACTTCCAGCTACTGCTCATGTTAATTGTAGTCTGTGTCCGAGGGGCCTAGTGAGTTTGTCGGTATCGTAAAGTTTATGACATAGAGTCACAATCGATTAGCAGGCACTTAAACTCGCCGGTTTGTCCGGGAGCTACACACTCTGAGGCTCAGCAATCAAAGCGTGTCAGTTGCTAAACGCAAAAAGCAGAGGCCATCTAGCTTAGCAATCCATGAACTTTAAGGCCTTGGTTTCTCCTGAATTTATAGCCTACAGCGTCCAAATCACTTGGGCACAACGAAAATCGTTCTGTTACATCGCTCTGTATTTTCATGGAACTTGTAAAAACTGGCAATGTTTCAAACCACACTATTAATTATTGATAGCAGGTCGGCGTCACTCCTCTAGTTCGTCTCTCTTGCTCTCTCTGTTGTGCTGTAGAGAATACCAATTTGACAAATGGAAAATGTTTACTCGTGGAATTTTCTCAGGGGAGTCGTGATTTGATCTTTTTCATTAAACATTTTTAATAATTAAATTATCACTCTAAAGTAGTCTGTGTAGCGTGTTTAACGGTGTTGGGATAATAACTGATGATCACACCATTTATAAGGGCTTTGCTTTTTATGCATTTAAATCTTAATATTTTACTTGTAGATTATGAATTCGTGCAGCATAACATTGATAACAACAATACCACTACTACGATTAATAATATTTTATTACTAATAGACTGCTGCCGTATAAGTGTATTAATAACAAATTATGACTATAATATACGCATCCATTTATTTATTTATATATTCTTTTTTTTTTTTTTTGCTTTGCATTCAGATAACACAGCTGAAGATTGATAATAACCCCTTTGCCAAAGGCTTCAGAGACACAGGGAATGGAAGAAGGGAAAAAAGGTAGGTTTTGAAAACTTGATAGTTCACATGCATTACGCAATATAAAATGGCCGAGGAAACCGGTTTCAAAGCCTAGCAAAATGTTTAGATTTCAACGGTTTTATTTATTATTTATTTTACTGTGTGATGTGGGTCAACTTAGGTCATATTTCCTTTTTTTTTTTTAATTTATTTATTTTTTTAAAGGAAACAACTGACCCTTCCATCATTACGCATGTATGAGGATCAATGTAAAGTGGACCGTGATGGCGCAGACTCTGATGCTTCTTCAAGCGAACCTACAACCGGCAGAGATGCTGGTCATTCACCTGGACCGGTTTCCAGTCCACTTAGATTTAACCGGAGCAGCAGAGGTAGGTCTAAATCTATGAATAAATTATATTGCTATGCCTATAAATGTCACATCATTTACAAGCCGCTGTATTATGCCTTTTAGCGTTTTTCAAGACTACTTTAATAATTGACAAAGTCATTTTAATAAAGCATTTATCATGAAACAAATGTGCTAGTAAAATTTCTCAAACAAGTTATAAGATAAATCAGACTGGAGCAATACATAAGGCCTAGATTATAGCCCTGAATTACTTTTCGTTAGATTCACATTACGCCTGGATGTAGAAAACTAAACCGAACATTCAAGGCTAGTCCGTTTTTCTTAATTGGATAATTATTTCTATATCATGGCATTTATTTTCATTTGTTTTCACAGTTAGCATACTACATACTATTTTAGCAATATATTTATAATATATTAGCTATAAGGTGTACCAAAAAAAAAAAAAAAAAAAAATGTTAGCCTGTCAAGAGTTATGAAATTTACGACTGGAATTAGGCGACTCTAAAACGTTATTTGAAAAAAATATATAGCTATGTAGGTAGGATACTGTATTTAATTTTGTTTTGTTTTGAACGTGGATAAAAAGTTTTTATTTATTTATTTATTTAATTTTTTTTTTTTTTTTTTTTTTTTCCACCACAGACGAGAAAACATGCACTGACAGTGAGCACGAATTGGACCACCAAGATGAGCGGTGTGGTGGCTCCAGCAGTCCAGGACCAGAGCCTCCATCTCCATCTCCATTCAGGTCGAGATGTGAGAATCGGGGGCGGGAGAGGCCTGTTCTGGAGAAGAAAGACGATTATCCGGACACCCGAAAATCAAGCGATTCTATATTTAGCATAAGAAACTTGGAGAAAGACAAACTAGAGAACAGGCCGAGGAAAGACACAGACTTGTCAAAGAAGGACACGGAAAACGGTGGTCTTAGCGGCAGTAAAGACAGCTTCTCTCCTCTAATGGTACAGACAGAGAGTCCTTCACATTTTGGGGCAGGGCACCTTCAGAGTTTGGCGCTTTCCGGCCTACACAGTCAACAGTTCTTTAACCCACTAAACACCGGACAACCCCTATTATTCCACCCCGGACAATTTGCAATGGCACCTGGAGCGTTTTCAGCCATGAGCATGGGACATCTATTGGCTTCAGTATCAGGAGCTGGTGGCTTGGAGAATGGAAGCCTGTCGACCCAGGGAACTGGGAGCACCCCGAGTCATTTTCCCTTTCATCTGTCTCAACACATGCTTGCCTCTCAGGTAAGGGAATTCTTGCCATTAAAATTTAAATCTAGGCCTATGCCATCATACGCCTTGTCTGGTTATTGAAGCACGTGAATGAAAACAGGCTATGGGTTAGGCTACATCTAGTTTATGCTTTTGATTTTGCTTGCATGTGGTTATTATAATCGTAATAACGGCTGTCCAACTATTTTTTTTGCATTACTTGCACAAAAATAGGCTATAAATATATAAACTGATTACAAAACTTTATCCACTGAATGAAGTCACAAATAGATTTTGAAATATCTCAATATGTCCTTGGAAATGCGTATTATTTCTTTAAAAAATGATTCTTGATAATAACGTAGATTGATTGGCACGTATTTTCGTTACATCTTTGTGATTTTCAGTCGCCTAAAATGTCACAATCAGCAATAATTTATTTCTATGCGGCCTAAAAGTGAATAAATACGCCTGCCATTGAAAGCAGATGGACTGCGAACAGGTGGCACTAGTTAATCTGCGCAAATACTGGCTCTCTGAAAATTCGCCATGTAGCAGATCCTCACCTTTCAAACTGTTGCATGTTCGGTGTGCTAAAAGTCGCTAACTCATGTCTCTTATTACAGGGCATTCCGATGCCAACCTTCGGTGGACTTTTCCCGTACCCCTACACCTACATGGCCGCGGCAGCTGCAGCGGCCTCCGCCCTTCCCGCGAACAGCAACACGGCCTCCTCGCTCTCAAGGAACCCGTTCTTGAGCAGCTCCACTCGCCCTCGACTGCGATTCAACCCTTACCAGCTCCCCGTGTCGATCCCTCAAAGCACAAACCTGCTCACCACCGGATTGCCAAGCGGCCTAAACCCCTCATCCGAATCGTCTAAATGCGGTAGCAGGGAAGCGAGTCCTGTGCCTGATCACAAATCGGGATCGAGTCAGAGAAACGGCTCACCTAAAACAACAATGAAGGAATCCATCAATGAACTTCAGAACATTCAGAGACTAGTGAGCGGCCTAGAGAGTCAGCGGGAGACTTCCTCACCTAGGGATTCGCCCAAGTGATCAAGCATCCCCAAACCTATCCAGGGCATGACTTGAATTGCCAGAGGATTTTATTAAGTGGTTCTCTGCGAGAAATTTCATTACGTACTGTTTTTGCGCATGGATGACTGGAGTGGAAAAAAGCAAACAGCAGTCAACAAGTAAAAAGTAATAAAAGAAACCGTTGGATTTAGTGCTCTTGATGGTGGAGATCTGCTTATGAAGCGCTGCGAAGACAATCTACGGTGTAGCCTAATTGACTCTTTATAGAACATGCTGACAAGACCACACCAATCTATTTAAAAAAGAAAAGAAAAGAAAGAAAAAAGGAATTTACAAATAAAATACTTTTTTGCGTAAGGTCAGTAGGAGCACTGCTGGTTGCAATATCTAAATGGTGATTCACATAAAAACTGTAGACTGAAAAAACTGTAGACTGAAAACATCCAAGCTACATCCAAAAAGAAAAAAAAAAAAAAAAAAAGAAGGAAAAAGAAAATTAAAAAAGGATATTTCAAAAGGGATTGAAATGACAGTTGGACCGTTAGTTAGGCTAAATCCGACAGACAGGTGTACCTTAACTATTTAATGTAATTATTAATAAAAGAAACCTAATTCTGTAAATAAGCTACAAGGACCTAAGAATATGCAAATTGGTATTAATTTATTCAAAGCTGTACATTTGCGTGTACATAATATTTAGAGTTTAACTCGTTGCATTTTGTTCTTTTTTTCATTTTTCACTATGGTTGTTGTAAATGAAAGCTATAGCGTTTGTTGTTTGGAGACAGAAGGTGTTCCTATCTGTGATGCGTTGCTGTTTAATCTGCCTGTGACACGTAATGAAAGCGTGTGCCATCATTGCATTGTAGCAGTCGCTGTAAAAACACTTATCACGCTGCGGGACTCACAAGGTTTGGGAAGCCTCAGGTTAATGTACTCCAAGAGAAGAGACCCACATTCCTCTTCTTGAGCTGAGTTTATATAAAGAAATATATGAACGTGTCCCGTTGTGCTGGCTGTCCGGATTTTTCTGTTGTTGTTGTTGTTGGATTCTTTCACAATTTCAATAAAAAAAAAAAAATTAAAAAAAAATCAACGTGTTTAAATATTTTTACATTTATGGCACTACATTACCTCAATGATAAACTGCACTCTTACTAATCACATATAATAAAGATATGAATACGGAGTTATAACAGGTCACTGAAAATGTTTTTAGAACAACAACACGAGAAAAAAAACTTCAATGAAGAAGAAGAAACAAAAAAATAAAAATAGCAATGTATTTGGAGAACAGCAACATACAAGCAGAAAAAGTGTTGGCCAGTTTGTTTTAAATTGTGGCAAAATAGGTCAGCCACACCCTCACTATTTACTGGTCACATGTAACAATAATAAACGTCATGTTTTGTAAGAAATAATATGTATCGGGTAGAAATACTTACAATTTCATCATGGTTTTTAAAGGGGTTTGCAAAAATGTAGCATAGCAGCCTAGCCAAAGCAAAAGCTACTGCGCCCTCTGTCGTAGACTCATGTTCCGGATTATTTTACCCCTCATCAACATCAGTGTGATTTTAAGATATGACCGCTACAACAGTAGGCTAGTTGTTTTATTAGACCTTTATAGGCATATGCAGACAATTTTGGTTTAGGTTTTTTGTTTATTATTATTATTATTATTAACATGAAAAAGAGGCTACTAATACAACTGCAACACACACAGACCTAAAATATAACAGCAATAGCAACATAATGCTCTATATTGTAGGCTACTATAATAATAATGATGATGATGATGATAATAATAATAAAACTAAAAGTAAATTTTAGGATTGCGAAACCAGAGTTTAGCGTAGTTAGCCAAACTATTTTTGTAGAAAAAACGCAAACGCATTTTTTGTGATATATCTATGATATGTAATTCCATAATAATGTGAAATAATGACAGTGTTAGCGTTTGTTTATTTTCTGTCAGATGATGACCCATAAAAAAGTGCTGAAACTGCTTACTGTTGCTAAGGTTACCTCTTGAGCGAACGCGGCTTATAGCATCAATTTACCGCCAGGTAAAAATGCACTATGAGAACTTATTACTTACAATGTAATTTATATAGGCTAATCTAACTAATAACAATAATATGCTAATAATAATAATAATAATAATAATAATAATAATAATAATAATAATAATAATAATGGATAATAATAAATATACTACATTACTGTACAAAGACCAGAGGTCTAAATTCGAATCCTTCATCGTTTCCAGTGTTTCCTGTGGAGTAGCCTACAATGCAACCTACTGTGTTGTTTTAAGCCTATTTATAGTAGTAGAACTGCAATGTACGAGTATTTATAGACAATGCTTGACTCGGAAGCAGAACTAGCCTCGACTCTCCCCACCTCCTTTCCTTCATTCTCTTTCAACGACCCAGATACGTTGTGCGCTTTTTGGCACCGACCATTAATGGTTCGAGCGCGCCCAGAACGTAGTTTGGGCTGTCGAGCCGTAATGAGTCGATAAGCTGCACAGCTGAGTAGAAATATTGGGGGGAAACTGCTCTGATGTTATAGCGAAAGGGTTAAGTGCTGCGGAGAGGAGGTTAGGGAGGATGAGAGTTTGGACGCCCAGCCACTTTGGCAGCAGACAGCCCTTTGTCCAGCAACCGGCGCCTGTCGCCTGCCTGCCGGCCATGCAGCTTCCCCACACCCGCGTACAAAGTGACAGATCCCGAGAGTTTCAGCTCCTAATTAGAGATCCCCCCTTGTTTCTCTTCTTTTCTTTCTCGTGGTATAACCACAAGCCCTCGTTTTTATTAAGGGGCCATTGTTAAACGTTGTTATATTCAATTAACAGACCGAACAACGCAAGCTAACTCTTTGTCCAAACTAATCAGTCAATGACCAATCAATAGACTGCGATGACAAGCAATTACGGTTCTGGTACACGACAAAAACCAGTCAAGTGTTTGCATATTTAGCTTTAAGTCCCCCAAATCGGAAAGTGAGAAGGACCGAATCTTAAGCACACAGGCCGTAAGTGACATTAAGCGTAGAAGCCAATTACTAGTTGTTTCTTTTATATTAAGAGAAAAAACAGACAAAAAAGACCATTGACGACGTCGGGTTTCTCACAGTCGTCTGGGTGAGTTTTTATCTGATCTGCAGAAGCTGAAACTGAACACTGAGAAGCTTGAAAATCTATGAAGGCACTGAGGGGTTGAGATGACTTGTTGCTGATATCATTCAATTCTATGAGCCCCAGAAATACCATGTAAAAAAAAGCGCAAGAAAGACCCTTCAGACTTATTACTATTTAAAAGAATAACTACATCAAAATTTTAGCTCACATGCACTTGATCAATCTCTGCTGGTTTATGTTAATTTTTTGAAGAACATATAGTCTGTCTCACTTGTGCACAGGTTTATGTTAATGTATTTGTATACTAATATTTAACACACTTATGATTAAAATTAATCATATAATGAATATATGACAATAATAAAGGTGAGGAAACACCATCACCTAATACTGATTTTAAACACACAGAATGTTCTTAAATTAGAATATGTTGTAAATTTAATATGTTGGGTAAACAAGTGAACAAAATAAAACCACAGGCGATGGTCAACTATGTAATGATTGTGGATTTTAACTTAAAGGAAAAATATTTTCATAAATGTCAGGCCAGGGCAAAATGTCACACATATTTTAAATATTTAAATTTGTACAGTTTATTAAGTACAGCATTTGCTAGCCAAAACAATGGTTCAATATTTCTTTAACATTTGTTGCTGGATTGTTTTGAGCTTCATAATTGTTTCAGTTTCGTTGAAAAGCCTATAATACACTGTTTAATAACATCTTACCCCGTACAGAGTGACAACACACATCTGTACGTTCAATGAACTGTACCTTTTTGTTTTCTAGGCAATAACAGTGAAAATGTAAACATGCATTGCTGTAGCCAAGACAAGAAGAAAGTGACTTTCAAAAAATAAAGTACTCTGATAAAATAGTCAATGCAGTAAAAATGTGACAACTAGCATCAGTCCTGACAACAAAGTTTTATTCCCTCTCTGAACGTGGATGGTAAGGAGCAGTTGGTTTCATAATGTATCAGGTAAAGACAAACATGTGCTCAAGACAAACATGTAATTCTCATCACACCTCCTTGTTGAAGCGTTCAAGCTTGAGTGAAGATGTCAGAATCTGTGTAGATCCTGAGGAGGAGCCTCATTCTCACAGGTTGTGCATTTAGAAAGGTTGATGATGAGTTTCTCTGTTCTCATGTATTCTTTCAGTGCATTTCAAAGGCATTCTGTTAACATACACACAAATCACTTTTTGATCAATCAGAATAAATAAAATTTGAACAAGGGATCCATCGCCACCTTCTGGACATATTAATGAATATAAGCAACTGGTAATATTATATGTCTACATTAATGTCATTGATGCATGTTTTCTTCTCAAAGCAATTCATAATAAAAGGTATGAGATTATCACAAATTGTGGAAATTACAATGGCAGGTTGCTGAGAATATGTTATGTACTACAAGAAAACAATACACAAGTACTATTCAAAATCCAAATAATAATTTTGTATCTATTAAACGTCAAAAAAAAAAAAAAATCAACAGGAAGAAATTGCAAAGCATTTAAATTTCCAAAAAATACTTTAACTTTAAAGAAAGTGGACAGATTCCATTCATTGTGCTTGTAAAAATGTATTATATATTATAAAACCCAACACTGATTTATCATATTGGCCTTTTTTGTGTTCGTTTGTTTGTTTTTGCTGTGAACAATTTATTCACGTGAAGTTCTATAACATCCAATAAACACAAACCACAAAAGGCCTTCCTCTGTATCCAGTGGACTGTCACCATGTACAAAACAAATTTAGCTCACCATTTATGCAGTGCATAAAACAACCACTAGGTGTCGCAATAACCTTCTAACTTTTTCTTCATTTTTGTGCAAAATCAAACATTTCTGCCTCATACTAATTTTCTTTACTAATCTTAACCTCAAACGATTTTAAATACTTACGAAAGCACTCAAAATTCATGCTTATAATAGTAAAAAATCCAACTTTATGATTGCTTAAAAGAAAAGACGCACACTAATCAGTGAACCCCACCTGAGATGCATTCAAACATCAAAAGGAAGATTTTAGAAGCAATACAACTTCAAATTTAACTTCTTAGTTTAATTTATTCTATGAACTCTTCACCACAAGACAGAAATGGGACCAACTGATATTATTTTTTAAAATACAGAGTGCACTCAAATTGTTGCGATCATATTGTAAATATACTTAAATTTTCTGTTGAATCTTTCAGTGCTGTTCCAGGTAACAGAAAGCGATAAATGAATACCACCTTTAAGTCACCAGAGCGGCTCAGGCAACAGGCGTCTCCAGAATCCCACCACAATAGATGAAGTTAAAGAGGGATTTGAATGTCTGACCCACACTTGCCAGCTCAAGTCCTTCCACAGTGATGAACACAAGAGATGACTAAAGACTAACAGTTCATCATGATGAACGAAGCGTCAGGCCAGGGAGGGTCTGAGACTAGTCAGCCCTTCTCAAAACATACAATTCTCTCACACTTAAGAGAGTACATTGTATGCATACATAACCTCAAGCGCCTGGGTAGTTTCTGGGGTGTTTTATTAGCTTGCTCATTTTTAAGTTGTGAACTGATTAACAAATACCACAAACATTTAAACTTTTTTTTCCCTCTTGATGATGATGATTTTTTGCTCTGGGTCAGAGCTGGTCAGAGATGATAATGCCTTTGACGTGTGAATAGAGAGAATCAACCAGGTTCATTAGTGCTGGAACAAAATCTGGGAGGTCAATGTCAAGGGTCATTTTAAGGGTCTCGGTTTTTTTAAGATTACATCCTCTGATATGACTGTTTGTAAATGATATTATGAACACTAAGGGTAAGATAGAGTGTGCCCACGCCAGCATGCCCTGACAGGATTCATCCGGAGAAAACAAATAGCAAATATATTAGCACACATTATAATAAATGCTATCATTTAAGGTGTCTAAAGTAAATTATTTAAGTTTAATAATCATTATTACTACTAACTTGACTCAATTAAGTTGTCATGTTGGCTAAATCACAACAGGCCCCACATGACTATGAATATAGTATTTTTAACAGATTACAGACTGTAAAAATATACTGAACAGTGTCAGATGTTTTAATGTGATAAAAGAATTAATTTTCCTTTTAATTCTCTCTTTGATTTAAGGAAGTCCTGCATTAAAAATTGAAATGAAAATGACTTAACCGTGCTAACCATTGTTCACAAGCTTTGCCTTTGCTTACGTAATTATACCAGGAACCACAATAAAACGTTTCTTCAAAATTATAACCTCTTAAGTCAATCTTTTAAATCTTCTGGGATGTTTGAGACACTGAAAGCACAATGTAAGGACCACATATAGCTATTAGCGACTGCATTTGAAGTACCATTAAACTAAGTCCCATGCCCTGTGTCACATGGCCAGAGGTCAGAGAGCAGCGGTGATGCCGGTGATTAGCATGAAGCATGACTGCCCATGAGCCATGTGATGTCTAACAGCCTAAGTGATAAAGACACTAAATGACTAAGCAACCGATTTGCAATGACAAGCATAATAAACAGCTGAAATCAGACTTCTGGCTAACTGAAACACAACAACTGCTAAAGGCCACACTTTTTATTGCAACACAAATGCATGTATATATGCATGCATTTACATATCTCTGGAGTCTTTAATGAGATTTTTTATATAGGCTATTCTTTGAATTTAAATTTTGTGTGTTTATTATAGCTAATTAGCATTTCTGCAATACAATAAAAACATACATTAGAAAGAACTCTTGTTCGTTTTATAAGGTTGTTGCTGCTGCAGTTTTAGTCATATTGTGATGCTAACAGACAATTCAAATATGTATTTTCAGTAAACTACAGGAAATATATGACCCATGACGCGCACGTGTTGATTCTTTAGAATGATGCCCTTCCCAGCTTTCCCTATTCATCATTTCCACTTTGCAAATCAATACTGCAGCAATACACAAATGTTTGTTGTTTGAAAGCAACGGTGCTTATGGGCCATGTGCAGGCTTTTCCTTGAGGCTGTATTCAAATTCTGAGGCAGAAGATAAATTACTCTGTCTGTAGCTGACAGGTGCTGAAACATTTGAGAACGACACCTGTGCAAGTCACATGAGGACTGTAAGGACTTTAAGCAGAAATGAGTGGAGAGTTGAAGGGAGAATGGAAAGTATATTTTAGAAACTGATCTATTGTTGTGCGGTAACATGTTTGCATTCGGACAGCAGCTACACAAAAAAACTGAAGAGAATTAATGGTTTTAAAATATTTAAAGGATTGACTTCTAGACTTCTGCAATACACCTACACAAAAAAGTGTAGTTGTGAACAGTGGCCACAAAATGCAAAAGTTCCTGCATTTGGTTTTCCTAAACCTCAAAGTTGTGCTCTTCTCCCAGTAACCATCTGTGCTACATCATATTGCAAACATGAGATCATCGTACTGTAAGATCTATTAACGTACAGATAGGTAGTGCCTGTGACCACTGCGTTTGACATGGGTGTAAGGCTAAATAAACCATTCAGTTTTTACAAAGATTTGTACTACAGCACCTTCACTCGATGACAGCCTTGGGTCAATGTTTTGCTAGATTTCAACTTAAGAAAATCCTGTGTATAAACGGTCTGATTTTGATGATGAAATGCCGCCATGTGACTGTGTATAAGCACAGTTACTGTACATGGCCCAAAGTGGTCGTTTGGTCATTTCCCGCTATTTTCTTTTACCTCCCGGATTAAAAGATCACAAATAACACTACTTGTGTAAGAGTGTAAATGTTGTAAATTTAGGATTTATCAGTTTAGAATGATATAGTTAGCTACAGAACATATGTCAGAAATCAATTTGACCATTTAGACTAAGACTTTCTTTTTCTTTTTACAGTTCTTGCATTATAACTTTTAATAGCTTAATAAGATAAAAAAGAAATGTGACCTGAACATTTTCAAATGTTTTCAATCACATAAAATACCACAAACAACCAAAATAACTCATTAGAAATGCAAGACTTGATCCAGCCACACTATGTTTTGAACCCTGTTTCTCCAGATTAATCAGACACAGTCTCTTTTCCTTAATTGGAGATTTAGCATTTGTTGAAAAAAGACCTGTTCAAGAAATGTTCAGGACTATATAAATATATTTGTAGGCCATACTTTTGTGTCAAAGGCAAAACCAAACCATCTGTGGTTAGATGGTTTATCCCACTGATCACTGCTGCATTAGTCTAACGACAGAGAGGCAATTTATCTAGTCCTCTGTAACTGAAATAGAGCAAGCATAGGATTCATGTGACTGCCATATTAATATTTCATGACAGTTGATGTAATGAATAGTAATGAGCTGTATACATAAAATACACTGAATTTAATTATCTTAATTATATAATCCTAATGTTTATGTTAATTTGAGGAAAGATTATAAAATAAAATAAAGGAGAAAGTTTTCAAGACTCAACACCACACAAAACTACAGTGAAGTACTGTATATATTTACATACCAAAGGTAATTCTACTAGTGATATGTCAGCGATATATCAAAGTTCAGATGGTTCACATCACTCTGCATACTGTGCAGGTCATGGGAAAATTAATAAACATTTGATAATACCGGGCAAAACTCATTGGCTTACATTAAATAATGATAAGATTAATCCTTCCCAGTTAAACAACCAAATTAAAACACTAGATAATTTTACTCATATTTAAATACGTAAGCTTATTAAACCAATTGTGATAAGATGGAAAACTAGCCAATGAAAGGACTTGATTTCAGATATAAAAATGCTAATTCAAAGCATGCACTCTCAGACAAAGCTGTCACTGGGACGGTACCCTATAGGCATAAAAGCTAAAAGGTACATATTTGTACGTTATTTAACCCTAGATGGTAATTTCCCTCATATTTGTATCGTAAAGCTACATATTACTACTTTAAAAGTACATCTTAGTACTGAAAGTGTACCTATAAGTACCTAAAAGTACCACCCCAGTGACAGCTTTGTGCCTTTTTTTCCTGTGGCTGTTAAATCTAAACATTAAAAAAAAAAAAAAAAAAAAAAATTAAATCACTTACAAAAGCATGCAATAATTTTTGTTTTCATATTACTTTTTGAAAGATGCATGCCCTAAAAAAAGCAAAAACAAACATATTTTTGCATGCACCCAGGCAAGCTTGCCGTACTGTGAAAATCTTCCCAAGCATTCACTGCTCTACACACAGGAAGGGTGCTTATGGGAAGAGGGCTAATGGTGGAAGAAAAGACACAGCATGCATGCTAAACACTCTGACTGCACACAGACATCTGAGCTAATGACTATGGCAGTATGGGGTTATGCTGGTTCCAGGGTGGCGGGTCGGTCGGAGGTTTTACTATGAAGCCATTGTGATGTCACTGCTCTGTACTGACTATCTGCCGCCGGGCACAGACAATGGCCTAGTGTAAAGCCAACTGTACATAATGCTCTTCTGAGAAATACAGCAAGCCGAGAAGAGATGAGAGCATCCTCACCCGATAATTTCATGCCAAAGACTATACTGGGCACTGTGTTACCACAGTATAAACCAGTTAAGTAGTGTGAAAAGAGTGGATCTGTGCAGGATAAGCAGGGTTTTGGAAACATTTGAGACCATAATGCACAGTACTGAATGAAGATTTCAGGTATGAGAGGGAAAAAGGGAGAGAGAAATGTAGGACGAGTGGGCTTTCTGCCCCCCTCCCCCCTCATCAGCCTCCTTACTCTTTGTTGTTTATTAGCAGAGACCCCTCTTACCCATGACCAATTATACAGGCAAATGTTTTTCTAAGGAAAAAGAGCCTGCACTCCCATACGCATTAATCACTCACTGATGCTTCCAGAGGGATACAGATTCAGTATTCTTAAAATCTGATTTAAAAATCTTTAGTCAAGCAATTTTTATATTAAGAATTATGTATATAAAAAATAAAGAAAAAATTGATTACAAATAAAACAACTTTTTACAGTAAAAATATAATGGAATTAAACTATTTATTACTTACAATATCAAGACTTTTCAAAAATGTAACGCGTAAATATAATTCATATGTATATAATATAAATGTAATGTAGGCCTACATTTTTACAATAATAATTATAGTTTAGAAATATTTATTAGGCCACCATAGAGGTTGAATACAGGCTATAAATAATAACAAACAATTATAATAACCTCATGATAGTATACTCTTCTTTTCTTCTAAAAGCCAAGACTCGACAAGATAAAGTCAAGGTATAGGTATTAATAATTTCGCCAGTTTAAACCTGAAATTAATTAGTCATACAAAATTTCATAGCTTTCTATGGTGAATATTCAACCATTGACACTAAATTCGATTAACCATGTTAACATTCTAATTTTTAAAAACTATTAGTAGAATCTGTAAAGCCCTGAGGACAAAAAAAAAATGTATTGTAAAACGACGCCGAATTATTTACAATGTACTTCAATAATTAAGGTTTCAGAATGAATTTTGAATGATCACGTTTGTGTTAGCCTAAATGAGATGACTGATTTATTACAGCATCTATGTGATGTTTTCATCCGTAATAGATGTTGTTATCGGTAAACACTGATCACGAGGCAGAGTAAACGAAAAACTAACGGTCTGGCGGTAAGGCTTCAACTGTAAGGCGTAAGTTTTGAGAGCATCGCTCAGTGTCCATTCGGTAACACCCTGCTCTCAGTACAGAAACTAACCCTACTGCTGTTCCTAATTTCAAGACCACGTGACGGTGGGAGTGAGTGAAGTTTAAATTTCCTTTCAGAAAGGCAGCTCAATTCATCCCCTATAAAAAATCTTCCCTTTTATAGCGACATCTTATATAGCACGCTAAGGTATAACTTGCCTACTTGAGGATCCCCCCAAGAAAGTACCCATCTAGAGCGAGTCTCACCCTTAGGTTCACACACACAGAAGGTGTATCAACATCAGTGAGGTGGAGGTAAGACCAATTATTTTCAATCACGTGTGATATCGGTAGCTAATACACTGGGGTTTAAGCTAATAAATACTGCCTAAAATTATTATTCCTCATGAGAATATTTTCGTGCTTCCAGCCTATAGGCCTATGACGTTTTAGATGGTTTTATTTAGTTGTGAAATAAGACAAACATTAAGCAATTTATTTTTTTCTAATCTGTGACAGGATGTCAGAAACAGTCGAGTAATTAGACCAGCACAGTTACGAAACAATTTCAAGAATTAAATGTTTTGAGATAGAATTAAACGATTAATGACCTATGCACCTAGGTCATAATGTTTATTTCAAACAAACGTAACTCCTTTTAAACTGTAGAGTAAGCTATATATTCTACTTCAATATATAAGTCTATTGATAAAAAATAGACTTATTGAAGTCTGATGGGACAAATAATGCAGGCGGGCCTTCATGTGAATATAATCCGACATTTTGACATTTGGTAAACGTGATATAATTACATTTGTTGCGGCATGCATTGCCTACATTAAAAGATGTCTGGACAAAGATAGTTTTATTGCAATATTTATGAAAAAGTGATTGAAGAGACATTGTATTTGACAGCAAAAACTGAAGAGAGTACAGTGGAAAAATAGTAAAAATAAACAGGCTATCGACAATAAATTCCTAAAAGTGTAAATACATTATAGTCCGTATTATTATATAGTTATATATTATATAGTTATATTATTATTATTGTTTTAATATTATTTACATTATATTTAATAGTATGTCTGTTTTGAAGGATTAGCTAAAAGGTTTAGAAATTAAGCGAATGTACCTATAACAAACCGAACAAACAACAACCTTTTTATAAGCGTCAGGTTGAAATTTTTATTTTTTTTAAATTTTTTTAAATCAAACACGTAGGCCTATATATTTTATCACACAATGTAGCAAATGTTTCAGCTTTTAGGAGGATAGACTGTACAGATTAACATTTAAAAAAATCCAAAAACATTTGTCTACATCTATAGACGAAAGAACATAAAATATTGGCCTATTGTGTCGTCCAGAATTGCTCTCAATAAGAGGTTAAAACAAACAAAACTAACCTATATCATTACACCCATGACTGAGGCCTATCTCCTAAAAGAGAAAACCGTCTTCCATTATTCCAGCGTTTATTCTTATCTGATAGCATGACCTGTTCGGAAAATTACATTGGTGAGAATGACAAACGGGGTTGAGAAGAACATATTCTGGCTGTTGCCATTCATTTGGTCATGTCACCAGTAGATATAAGTCAAGGCTCCCACGGCCCTCGAACTTCTCCAGGTGATTTATTGATCTTTCAGCCTCGTGCTTCGACCCATTTACTCTAAAACCGCAACTATATTTCACTGGAAATGCTTGGACGTTTAAACGAAATCCTCTGTAGATTTTAAATTCAAACATGCGAGCATTAAAGCGGAACAAATATGCAAAAAAACTGAATCATTTTAAACTGTGAAAATGATAGAAAGCTCATGACATACAAAAATTACATTGTTACATTGACATGGCTAACGTTCAACCTGTTTGTGCCCGAGCATGAATGGGTTACTCTTCAATTGGAAGCACTTTTGGCTAACTTAAAATCTTAAGTAACGGAACTTCTTCAAACTGTTTCGTCTTTGTTAAAACATTTATCACATCCTTGTTTAAAGATCTGATGATAACCTTGATCAGACTATGGGTGGATTTTGGTATAATGTGCGATCACACATTATACCATCTTGGTATAATGGCATAATGTGTGATGCTGCTGATTTTTTTGGATGTGTGATGGTAATGTGTGATAATGACAGTTTGACGAAAAAAAATCCTTGAACTTGATAATTGACAGAAAAACAAAATGACAGAAAAAAGTCTTGTACTTGCTAATACTCAATTCAAATTATTTCAAATGAATTAAAACTATTAAATAATGACTGGTATGGAATTGGTAAAGACAGAATAAAGCTTTTTTTTATCCTGATGTGAAAATCTTCAAATTAATTATATTTATAATCTTCAAATTGTTACTTTGCTGTTCTTGTAGAATTGTTCTCTTCTGTAATTCTCATTTCCATTAAAAGGCAAATGTCATCGAAATTAGATTTTTTTTTTTTTTTGAACAACTTAAGTGGTCTAAAATGTTTGGCAGTGAGAGCAGTATATACTTTGAGAAGACATACTTTGATATGTACTTTATAAAAATAGCTATATATTTAAAACATGACAAACTGTGGGGAATGTAAAGTCGAATTTCTATAATTTAAATGTTTAAAAATTTAAAAATTAAAACAAACAAACAACAAAAACAGCTAATGTTAAACTATTTTTTTCTTCAGAATCGTCTTAAGGGACAGGAAACAATTTCCCCCTATGCCAAGTAAAAATCAACATTTCAGATACTTTAGATATTTTGAATACCTGCATTTTATACTACTGATGCGGGGGAGAGAATAAGGAGACGAGGCTACAAGTCATGTTTTACGATGAATAGACTTGCTTTCCTCGTGAGAGGACCGTTCGTGAGTGAACCCTGCGCATCGGGTTGTGTCGGGTTTGGTGTTATTGAGAGCAACGTCAGCGATGAGGCGCGGGGGGAAGGAGGGAATGAGTGAATGAGCCAACATATTCACCCCAGTGCTTTAACAATTCAAGCTGTTCTGCGGATACTTTGTGTTTCCAAGAAAACATCACGTAGTGAACATTTGCCTCTGAGACGGGCACTCACCGGTGTTACCACGAGGCTCGCGGCGGTATTTGAACAGAAGCAGACTCTGGGGAAGAGACAGCTCTGTCTGCTCATGATCAGAGACTGGGGATGCTGAGCTGCTACTAGTGCACTGGACTCAACGCCACACCGGGACGTAACTTCCTGCTGTAATGTCGCAGTGGACAAATTATTGCGGTTTGGAATGATATGGAGGATTTCAGAACATAATATTTTATGAGGTAATATTACATTTGTTCTCAGTAGGTCACATCATGCTGCTCTGAGATCCTTGCTGAACCCTCACTTATGTGTGCATGGAGGGCGGTAATGCGATTAGACGCAGTTGATCTATCCTTCTTTATCAAATTAAGTGATCAACGAGAAGGCGTCAGTCCTTCATAAATAAAACCCTGGCTAGGGCTTTTCTTTAGCAATATCTGAAGATCGTCTTAGCTTGTGATGTAAACAACGCAGCCTCAAGTTCATGTTACTGTACAATAAAATGTGTAGCCATTCTATTGTTTTTATTATGATTCCTAAAAAAGACTATAGACTTGTACAACCCTTAATTCTTTTGCAGTATGTAATACTGAGTGTAAATTTGATCTTTTATTACAACACCTTGTGTTTTTGCATGCAAGATATTAGGCTGTGTGTAAATGTGATCTATATCAAATGAAAGGACTGCGGCCTGTATGCGCGTTCTCGCTTGGTATTTTAAATGAATTGTTGGGTGCACAGTGTTTACATGCATACACATCTGATAATGCAGATACTTTTGATCTTGTTCGTGTCAATCCCCGATCCATCCTTTTGCCGCGAGGGATGGAGTAGAACTAAGGCCTTAAAGCATCAGCTTAATTCATTCGGATGGCACAGTGCTTGGTAAATAATGATGACAAATATTATTTAGACGCTAATGTGCGAAATAAAAATGTAAAAATACATTGATTATCGCAAATAAATAGAAGACTGCAGTGAATGCAAAATAACAAAATGTAAACAAACATATACGGCATAACTGCCCATTTTAAACTACAGAAATTTGTTCATTTATTTTTTTAAATCAAACTGTACTTTCCCTATTTAATTTTAGGTCGGTGAAATGCTGAAATTTCGGGATGAATTAACAATTAAGAAAAACACGCATTTGCACACAAACTGAATAATTCAATTAATAATCAACAACATCTATTAATAATAAATATTACCATTAGTTGCAATCTTTTATATCACAACGAAAACGCAATGCACAACTAAAATAAAGTTATACCACGGACAGACAGATATCAAGAATACCAACCGTTATTTTAAACAGTTAAACTTTTTCCCCCATACTAATTCTTGAACGTAATCAAAAAACAATCGAAAAGGAAACTGCAATACCTATTCAACTGAATAATTTGTATTATAATAGAACCCAGTTACAATATTTTATTTTTCAGTGGTCAAATCCTATTTAATTCACATGGTAATAGAGGGCACCTGAAAGGGGGCCAGCACATTTCCAGAATTTTTCATGTTCCCACTGTGATTGTCAAAATGGCAGTGACAAAATTTGTGCAGTCGTGGGATAACAAAACCTACACGTTAAAAATAAATGTTATAATATAATACAAAAGGGTCTGATCGCTTTAAGTTCCAAAACAATTTTGGCTTCAGAAGACCATTTATGGGTGCCTTATAGAAGCCATAAACCAATACACTAATCTTAGAAGCCTGTAATGAAACACCAATGGCATTTTTAATCTAACAAACAAAGAAACAAACAAAAACATAACTAACTCAATAACCATATACAGCCAAAACGGTTCTTGATAAGAAAAGTGTACATTACTAAACCTAATGTGCTCTAAAATATAATTGAATTAATATTGCGAAATATCACTATACTCCCGTAGGAAGGAAAATGTGTCGTCTTACTGTGTTAGTAGTGAACGGGCCTGTTCTCTAACACACATTGTATCCAGTCTAGTACAAAACCAAATGGAAGGCCAAAAGATATAGGCCGCTACTAAAACATGCATCAAACCTGTATAACAAAACCAGAACTGGCTGATGGACCTGAAAACTCATGTTTCCAGACAAAAGATTACTGCAGGTTTCCAAAAGTCATTTCAATGAACTGGGTGAATTCTGACCACAAAAGCATGGCCAATATAGTGCAGCCCATCCTTAAACAACCGTATTTTATTTTATTTTTTAAAAAGTAGGGATAATTGAAATTTGGTCAGCGTTGAACATTTTGGACAACAGGCTCTGGAAATAGCCAGCCAACCTCAGTGTGCACAGAGCAGTATCTGCCAGGAATAGTTTAGCGGATTATATGTCTGGGGTGACAGAGATGTAAACAGAGCTCTAGCTCACTGGGCTTAGTTAAACAGTGTAAGTGAAAGGCACATTTTGGACTGGAAAAGTCCAGGGTTGACTTGCTGTAGCCTCCCGGTGCCTGTCAGACTTTATCTTTATTAGCTTTGGCAAATGCCTGCCCGAGTTTACACGGAATCCCGCTCTTCTCCTTTTATCTGAAGGGCGCACACTCACATTGTTTACATGCGTGAGATTAGGAGTGGGTGGGAGGAGGTGGATTTCACCATGAGAACGGTTTGGTGTCTGTCGTGCAGATAGGCAGCATTTATGGAGGCAGTGTGCTGTAGTACAGTAATGAGACATATCTCTGGTGTGATGTCTGAGCGTGAGCAGAGAAGGAGCGTGAGAGCGAGGCTAAGTTTGTGACCTCCCTTAATGGAAACAGCAGTGTTTAGCATGCTTCCATAAAACCGAGGTGCCCGAATGCTGGAAGTGTAAATATTTAATCTTGCGATACTTCAGAACAAATGGATCTCGACCCCTTTCCTTGAAATGAATTGGCCAGGCCATATTATGAGGACAGACTTTCCCTCACAAAATGTAAATGTTAATTTATGCTATTTCTCAAATTTTGCAGCCCATGTCTTGTCTCTGTGTGTGTATAATCAATTACAGCACACTATGAGAGAACAAAGAGGAACTATGGCATCTGTGGTATTTTCATTATCATTAGGTCGTTTTTAGCTTGTGTTAAAACCACTGCATAAGTTTAGGGTTTTTTTTAGGCTCGTTTTCTTTCTTTCTTCCTCTTTTTTTTAATTTTTATTTATTTATTTACACAGTGTCAAATAAGTGTACAATGTTTTATATTTACATTGGCTGAATTACTGGAAATAAATCAGAAAACAAAACCCAAACAAAGTATATGCTTGTATTAGTTTTTTTTTAAATGTTTATTATTAAATGTATTAATTTCTTAGAATCATAATCTTAAAGTATATATTATTTTTTTCACATTATGCCATGTTTTAGCAGAAGAAAAAATAAAATAAGCAACGGGATAATGCATGAGCATTCTCAGATTTCAATTTTTTATTTTATACAAGATATTTGTCAAGAAAGTTGAAAAACCCAGATTTCGGTTTTTAATATTAACCTGAAATGATTTTTCCTATTGTGAAAGTTAAATTGTGAAGTCATCTTTAACTAATATTTCTGTAATTTTACAGAAATGCTACAGGAGAAGGCCTCAGCTGTGGCTGATGAAGGTATGACCGTGGCCCAGTTGGGTGGGCGTCCTGAGCTTGCCAGTGATTCCTCACATTTGGGCCTGCCTACAACTCCCAGCATTCCCCAGAACAATGAGTCTGACCAGGTAGCCAATCAGTCACATTCTTTTAATGACGCCTGACTTGTAGTTCTTCAGAGACGTAATGTAATATAACAGATTTATTGCTAGAACACAATAAAATGAATTACAGTGAAAAAAAAGTTATTGATTTCTACTTTTCACTTGAGCGGTATTAAGTACCATTTTTAAGTTTATCCACTGACATTTTTTTTGTGCGTGGACCTTCAGAACATTGAAAACATCAAAGTGGTTCTTCACGACAGGGAACTATGGAAGAAGTTCCACGAGGCCGGAACTGAGATGATCATCACCAAAGCAGGCAGGCAAGAAGATTTTCATTTCAATCCATAGATTCTACATTTTCGGCAAAGACACAAAGGAGAAAAGTGGTGTTGTAACAGGGATACAAAAACATAACCAGGCCATCTCGCTTCCAGTAAGAATGTAAATGTGAAACCTTGGTTTTACCAAGAGGCTCGGTCGCATGAAATGCTACAGCACTTTTAATGGAATTTTTATAAAGTATTACGCGACCAAGGTAAAGCAAGACCGAATTCCTGTGCCTACAAATATCTAATTGAAAACACAAACGGCTGCCCCGTGTGTTAGATTTAATGTGCCCTGTGGATTAAGAGCAGGACCCTGGATATTAAGCAGAGAATGAGTCAATGCTCTCTGCCAGTCTTAGCCAGCAGTTTCTCAGCGCTTCTCTGTGGAAAATGCAAAAGGTCACCACAATTTTTCTTTAATGCTGTAACATTGTGAGGGATGGGCTTCCCCCTGTCCAACTGATAAAGTGCTCCAAGAATCCTTAAACCCTTTGAAGAGCCAAAGCACTGTTCAGTCAGACAGCTGCGCACAGAACAGGAGACTGTACTTCCACATAGTTCAACAACAGATGGGCTCATTTCATTTTACATACTTTAGTGTATAATGGACACCAGGCTCTGTTAAAGACGCTCAATATGTCAATCGAGCCATGAAGCAGGAAGAGCTTTTCACCGTTTCATTTTCTTTTTTTGAGGGGATATGACTTGTAGGACTTGTAGGACAGCCATTCACTGAACTGTAAATCTTGAGAAAACTTGCCAGGTTTCTTCACGATGGCTCCCATTACACAAAATTGAGGCCAATTTCATGCAATGGTTCTCATCGTGGTCTTGTGTTACATCGCAGGCTTGAGCCATGTCTGCATGGTATATGCCGTTTGACAGTATAGGTTTACGCTGAAGAAGAATACACTGTTATATAAAATTCATCGGGTGAAATATAGTAACAAAAACTGCTTATGACAATATTTTGATTCTTTTTGAATTCCACAAACAAAGTGAAAATCCAAAGACTGATTTCATGTTAAAATTTTAGTGTCTCAGACCTGAAGGCTAAAACAGTTTTTGTAATCAAAAAGTGATTTAGTTCAGCATAAACAGTAAAACAATCCTCCAGTCATGCGACTAGCACTACACTCAATGCAGAGAAAGTGGGTCATGCATAGTGTTAAAGAAATATTCAGGGTTCAGTACAAGCTCAGTTAACAGCATTTGTGGCACAATGTTGATTAGCACAAAAAATAATTTCCATTTGTCCCTCTTCTTTTTTTTTTCTGGGTTACATTTATAAACATTATTATACTCACTTTCAATAGTTTAGCCACAAGACATAAACAATGTGTGTTAGCATAATTTTAGCGTGACAAAATTGCTTACTAACCTTTTCTGTGCAAAGTTTTATCCAATTTGAGAACTTTGTTGACGTGACAACATAACAGTATGAAACCTAAAATGACAGCCAAAATGAGGATTTAAACAGCTTCACAGCTCAAATAATACACAAGTTTTAACAGAAGAATTCAGTAATAAAATAACACATTTCTGGTTTTGAATCCTCCAAAATTGGACCCATTTACTTCCAAGTTAAGTGCCGTATGGTAACTTTGATTTTTGCAAGTCAAATGTTACAAGTAATTTTTTTGGTGTGGTACTCAACATTATGTATGCTGTCAATTGAACTTTGGGTTGAACTCAGAATATCCCTTTGAGGAAATGATGAAACGTAGCTGAACTCTGCTACAACATGCGCATACGTGTCTTCGGCCCAGTACTAAGCATGACTATTGAAAGCAGCCGGCTGGCGTTACTTGTACACAGCCCGTCAGAGTAAGCATCAGCGAGGCTGATGAGAGAAGCACGGTGCCCCATTTGATCGCGTCTCCCAGGCCCTAAAGGACCTTTCTTGCTTCATCATCGAGCTCCTTTTGATCTAGGCATTCTGCCGACTCTTTCAGATAGCATGAATCACTGAAAGTGCAGGCGTGCAAAAGCACTAAAAGAAACAGCTGGCATAATGCGCATACTGACAACGATATGATACACTTATGCATACTTGCCATTTCTCACTGTCGTCCTCACACATATAAACTGAAGCGCAGGCCCACCCATAAACAGTGCTTTTATTGAGATATCTACAAAAATAGGCTAATCATATCATTTGAAAGCATTTTCACTACCGTGGATATCTACACACTTGACACATAGCATATTAAAAAAAAAAAAGTTGTCAACATTTACTCACCCTCATGTCTTTCAGAAACTGTCTGACTTTCTTCTGTGGAACACAACGACATTTGGAAGAATGCTGAGGTCCAAACAACATTGGACCCCATTGACTTTCACTATATGGACAAAAAACACTGCAACATTTTTCAAAATATATACAGTCAAACCAAAAATTATTCAGATTTTTTTTACTAGTGGGTGCAGGACACTATAGTTCATTTATGTAAGTGAGGATAGCAAAATAAAGTAAACTGTGACATATTATACCGAAAAATACATCATACAGTGGACTACCAGTAAAAATGATAAAAATTTGGGACCAAAAATTTGATTTGACTCTTTAACCTGACCATGTTTTGTTACATACCTTTCTATCAAAGTTATCTGACATTATCAAGATGAATTTGTTCTGACACAGTTTAACTCTTGAGTTCTTGTCATATTTTATTATCATTTTCTAAACTATAGCGAATAAACTGTGATAATGTGAGAAATGTTGAAAGTGTCTGAATATAAATTTTGGTTTGACTAATTCATTTGTGATTATCAAGATGAATTTGTTCTGACACAGTTTAACTCTTGAGTTCTTGTCATAGTTTATTTCCATTTTCTAAACTATAGCGAATAAACTGTGTTAATGTGAGAAATGTTGAAGGTGTCTGAATAAATTTTGGTTGACTGTATGTTCTTTTGTTCCACAGAAGAAAGTTAGTCATATGCAATGGCATGACGGTGAATAACTGATGACAGAATTTCAATTTTTGGGTGAACTACTCCTTTAAGCAACAAGAAATAGAAGGAAATTTTGCACACAGCTGTTCCCATGCCAAGGACAGCTCTCCAACGTGACTACCTACAGCAACAGAATACTGTCACAGAGCCACTGTAAGGCCCCTTTAGACATGCCATGTGATCTACTGTGGCAGCCATTATGTCAAAGTGTTGCATAAATGGAAAGAGCATTACACATCCCTCAGGTGTTTACATGCGAGTCTTGAGTAAATGTGTTTTACTCAAGATTTATTACATCCTCACAGTTAGTACTGTAAATACTGAAGTTAATTTTTCCTAACTGTATTTTCTTAACATGAATAATTTATTTTAGATAGATTTGCATATCTTGGAAGCGTCTACATGTTCAGTACATAAAAGAACTCTTGTAATGTTTAATGTAGCATTTTACAGTAAGTTTTATTTAGTTAATGCAACAGGTATCATAAAATGTTAACATAGGTAACTATTAATAAACAATATTTTACAGTATATAGGTTTGTGTTAATTTTTACACATACCAAAACATTTTTAAAATGTTGTATAAATGTATGAATTATATAAGAACATAATGAACAATAGCATATAGTCAAACCAAAAATTATTCAGACACCAGATATAATTTTTGATATTTTTTTTTTTACTAGTGAGTGCAGGACACTATAGTTCATTTATGTGAGGACAGCAAAATAAAGTAAACTGCGACATATTATACCCAATTTACTACCAGTAAAATTGATAAACATTTGGGACCAAAAATTTGATTTGACACTTTGACCTGATCATGTTTTGTTACATACCTTTCTATCAAAGTTATCTGACATTATCAAGATGAATTTGTTCTGACACAGTTTAACTCTGAGTTCTTGTCATATTTTATTACCATTTTCTAAACTATAGCGAATAAACTGATAATGTGAGAAATTATGAAGGTGTCTGAATAAATTTTGGTTTGACTGTAGTTATAAATTGCCTTAATAAATATATATGTATAATTAACCTAGATTTTAAAAATACAGTTAATTGAACCTAATTGTAAAGTCTCGAAACTATGTCAGAACCAACAGCAAAATAAGACAGTGGATGATAATTTTTGTAATTATTGACACAAGGACAAGGAAACACAGCATCATCAGAAGTAGCCTGGTGGACAGGTTTGTTTAAGATGTTCCTGATGGCTTAAAGCACCTCTTTTGCAATCTCTTGCCCAGAGTGATTTACATTGATTGGATTGCAGGCCTGGGCCAGACATGGAGCTTTCCCTGAGCTCTTCCTCTGGGTATTAGAGGTAGTGCTTTCAGGAACTTTTTACATAGTGCAGACCTGAGCAGCTCTGCATTTGCAAAAGCAATGAAATGATTCAGTTCAGGGCACATTTATTTGCCGTAATAAATGTATGACTGCTGGTGGAACCCTTTAGAAAGCCTCAAAAATGTAATGCAGTGATGTGGAACTTTTGGAAGTGTGGGGTGGTTCAATAGGGCTGTTTAGCTGCCCGCTGTTTAAAAGACTTGCCATTAAAAAAGCACTCAGAATTTATAAGGGGACTCGATCTTTTTGCAACTTTGCAGATGAGATAAAAAAAAAAATAAAATTCTTTTGAATATTTCATGTGAAGAGGTCACCGAATGTAGCTCCATTGATTTGTTTTATAACTGCGTCTGCTATATTAACATATTCTGTCTGTCATCTCAGCTTTACCTGTATCTGAACAAAATAGAGATCCCACATTTTATAGAGCGGCTCCTTCAAAACAGAGTCAATCCTTAAAAATATCTATCTGCCCAAAAGCAAATCAGTACCAGGTACAGATCATGACTCCTTATATGGGGTTGTCGAGGATAACAGTTAAATTTTATGCTTTAGGTTTTATGATTTTTTTGAAGTGTAGCCTTTTATAGTAGAGCCATTTGTGTGAGATGATTTGCAGAGGATTGTCTGGGGATGCTTGAGCATGCAGCCTTCTTTGAGATTTAAGCGACCTTTTGTGCTTCTTAAACAACTAATCTGTCCTAAAAACAGGTTAAGTTGTTATCTGATCACTAATCGTGTATTCATCCGCCCAAAACAAACACTTCCCGTGATTCTCTTGCACTTAAGGCCTGTTAAAACCCTCGAAAGAGCCGATAAGACAGACTCATCCATGCTTACTGTCAGTGCTCAGCTGTTACACACGCACCCTGGGCGTAAGTCGTTCGGACGATAAAGCTGTTCCTGTAATGAGCAATAAAGACGACATTGAGATACCTGAATGACACAAATGGGATAATCCTGCGTAGATGTGATTGAAAGAGAATGACCTCAGTGAGCACAAAAGCGCATTAACAAGTTGCCAAGTTAGATCTAAATGGCATTTAAGGACAAAACCACGGTATAAAACAGAAATAAAATTATTAATCAAAAAAAAAAAGTAATGAATAAATTAATCAAATTATTTCTCATCGTTTAACAACACGTAAAGCAATGAAGTTCTCTCTATTTCAATGTGACATTTTTCAATGGTGAGGCCCTTTTTTTTTTTTTTTTTTTTAACCCTGATCATATAATTTGCACTCTTTTTAGGCGGATGTTTCCCAGCTACAAAGTTAAAGTCACAGGAATGAATCCAAAGACCAAATACATCCTTTTAACTGACATTGTTCCAGCTGATGACCATCGGTACAAGTTCTGTGACAACAAGTGGTGAGTTTAACATCCCTTTGTCTATATTTAATGTTTCTGCAGTGGAAGACATTCATAATAAAAAACAAAAAAAAAAAACAAAAGCTCACAACAGAGTAATTAGAATAACCAAATTCTGGAAAGTTGTTTAAGGGTACTCTGTGCCTTTGGAAATTCCACTTGAACATGCAATAGCAAATGTGACTGGATCAGAAAAGTGACTGGTCCCTCGAGGCATCTGGACAAACACTTATCCAGATTGCATTGCGAAGAGACATTAGCATGTTTTATATTCTGCTGTCTCCTCCAGTCTATGTGATTCTAAGTTTGTTCATTTGATTGGCCAATGGCGCCATTCGCATCTAGACAGTACAATGTTGAACACACTTCATACTCTTTTGAGTAAACGTGAACTGCCAATAAACTATATAATATAATAATTATTAAAATAATCATTCACGCAATTTGTTTGATTTACAGTATAGAAGTAATGATTATTGTCAATAGTTTTACCTTTACTCTAATACATTTACATTTATTCATTTTGCAGACGCTTTTATCCAAAGCGACTTACAATTGGGTAATACATAAAGCAATTCATCTTAAAGAGGCAACAGACAGAGGAAGTGCTCGTAATACCAAGTCTCAGGCATTGTTCAAATAAGTACAAGCTAGAAAGGGAAGGAATAAATAAAGAGAAAGTAAGTTTTTTTTTTTTTTTTTTTTTAAATTTAAGATGAAGTCAAGCAGCTTCAAAAGAGATGGGTTTTCAGCTGTCACTTGAAAATTGTCAGGGAATCAGCATTCCGGATAGGGGTGGGAAGATCATTCCACCAGCCAGGAGCGGTGAACGAGAATGTTCTGGAGAGTGATTTTGAGCCTCTCTGTGATGGTACCACGAGGCGTTGCTCACTAGCGGATCTCAGACTTCTGGAGGGGAAGTAGATTCGTAATAGTGAGTGGAAGTAGGCGGGTGCTGAGCCTGTGGCTGTTCTATATGCAAGCATCAATGTCTTGAACTTGATGCGAGCTGCAACCAGTAGCCAGTGGAAGGAGATAAAGAGAGGTGTAACATGGGCTCTTTTGGGCTCGTTGAAGACCAGTCGTGCCGCTGCATTATGAATCATTTGTAGAGGTTTGATTGTGCTTGATGGAAGTCCAGCCAGAAGAGCATTGCAGTAGTCCAGCCTAGAAATGACAAGGGCCTGGACAAGAAGATGAGCAGCATGCTCTGTTAGAAAAGGCCTGATCTTTCTGATGTTGTGTAATGCAAACCTGCAAGATCGAGCAGTCTTTGCAATGTGCTCTTTGAAGGTCAGATTTCTGACCGAAGTTGATGGGGTAATTGTAGAAGAACCTAGCTGTATGGTGAAATCATGCTGTAGAGCTGGAGTGGCAGGGAAGACAAGAAGCTCAGTCTTTGCCAGGTTGAGCTGTAGGTGGTGTTCTTTCATCCATGCCGAGATGTCCTCCAGGCAGCCTGAGATCCGTGCAGCTACCGGTGGATCATCTGGTTGAAAAAAGAGATAGAGCTGTGTGTCATCAGCGTAGCAATGGTAGGAGAAGCCATGTCCCTGTATGATGGGACCCAGTGATATAGTGTATGTGGAGAAGAGGAGGGGTCCAAGAACTGATCCCTGAGGAACCCCAGTGACCAGTTGATGTGCTGTGGATACCTCCCCTCCCCAGGCCACCCTGAAAGACCTACCAGTGAGATAGGATTCAAACCAGCGAAGTGGAATCCCATTGATGCCCAGTGATGAGAGGGTAGACAGCAGGATCTGGTGATTGACAGAGTCAAAAGCAGCAGACAGATCCAGCAGAATGAGAACTGATGATTTGGAATCAGCTTTTGCAATCCGCAAGGCTTCAGTGACAGAGTAGTGCAGTCTCTGTTGAATGGCCACTCCTGAAACCTGACTGGTTAGCGTCCAGTTTGTTGTTCTGTGAAAGAAACAATGATACCTGGTTGAAAACAACTCGTTCGAGTGTTTTGGCTATGAATGGAAGGAGAGAGACAGGTCTGTAGTTTTCTATCAGAGAACTGTTTAATATAGGTTTTTTTGAGCAGTGGGGTTACCCGAGCCTGTTGTTTAATGCAGTGGGGAAAATGCCTGTGAGGAGGGATGTGTTGATGATGTGTGTGAGTGCTGGTAAGAGTGTGGGAGAGATTGCTTGGAGAAGGTGTGAGGGGATTGGGTCTAGAGGACATGTTGTAGGATGGCTGGAGAGGAGAAGTTCGGATACTTCTGCCTCCGTGAGGGGGTAGAAAGAGAAGATGGGAGTTTTAGCAGTGGATGTGGTTGGTTGGAGGTCCTGTGTGTGTGGAGGTGAGAACTGACTACTGATTGCTCTAGTTTTGTCTGTGAAGAATCTGGCGAAGTCATCAGCTGTTATAGAAGTGGTGGGAGGTGGTGGAGGGAGACAGAGGAGAGAATTAAATGTTCTGAAGAGATTACGCATGTCTGGAGCACTGCTAATCTTGTGGAAATATGAGGATTTGGCAGTGTGGACTTCAGCAGAGAAAGATGAAAGCAAAGACTGATACCTACTCAGGTCTGACGGATCTTTTGATTTGCGCCATTTTCTCTCTGCTGCCCTGAGTTTGGCCCGATGCTCACGAAGAACATCACATAACCAGGGGTTAGAAGAGACAGCCCGTGCTGGCCTGGAGGAGAGAGGACAAATGTCATCTAGACAAGAGGCTAAAGTAGAGCATAAAGTGTCAGTAGCTGCATTCACATCCAGAGATGAGAAATGGGTAGGTGAGGGAAGAGAGGAGGATACTACAGAGGAAAGATGGGAGGGAGAAAGGGAGCGTAGGTTTCGTCTAAAAGTAACAGGTATAGGGGTTGGTGGCACACAGGTAGTAAAATGTAGTTGAAATGTAATGAAGAAATGGTCGGAGATATGTAGTGGTTCTACCAAAATGTTGTCTGCAGTACAATTGCGTGTGTAAATTAAATCAAGTTGGTTGCCTGATTTGTGTGTGCTTGTAGTGGTAAGACGTTTGAGATCAAATGAAGCAAGGAGTGAATTGAAGTCTGTAGCATAAGGCTGGTCTAGATGAATGTTGAAGTCGCAAAAGACTAAGAGTGGAGTGCCATCCTCCGCGAAAGAGGACAGCAGCCCATTCAGCTCTTCTAGGAAGGTGCCTAGAATTTGCCCAGGGGGGCGGTAAATTACCACAATCTGGAGTTTAATAGGAGCTGTTACAGTAATCTCATGAGATTCAAATGAGTTGTAATTGCATAGGGGAGAGTGGGTTGAGTATTTCCAATTGTTTGAAATGAGCAGACCAGTGTCCCCACCCCGGCCAAATTGACGTGGGGTGTGAGAGAAAGAGAAATTGTTAGCCAGAGCAGCTGGGGTTGCTGAGTCTTCAGGACAAATCCAGGTCTCAGTCAAGCCCAAGATGCTGAGTGTGGATTGCAAAGAAATGAAATCTGCTTTGTTGACAGCTGACTGACATTTCCAGAGACCCACAGAGAAAGAAAGAGGTGCAGTAGAAGAAGTAAAGATAGGAAGCAGGTTAGCGAGATTGTGTTGCCGTCTGCGTGTAATGGTAGAGCGTGGTTGAGAGACAACCTGAATGGTTTGGAAACACATGATAGAGGTGGAAAGAAAGAGGACAGAAAAGGAGAGTGTGTGAAAGGAATTCAATAAAAAATACTTAAGTGCGTTGCTCGGTTTCGTTGCTCGTTTAACGTCGCGCAGGTAAAAGTTGCAGGTCTTTACACTTGTCAGTCTTCACACGAGGAAGCTGAAGACGAGGGCTCAACGCTTCTGCGCCAGCACTCAAACAACAAATAAATACACACTCTAAGAGACTAGAGTGAAAACAGTTGTGGCTGCCTTCTAATTAGCACAGCCAATAGCCTATAGCAGGGCAAATAGCTCAGATTGAAACTAACACTTCGCACTTAGAGTGCACGAAAGGAGTAATGCAAACGACACAAGCTCCTTCTTAGCTGAGGGGCAAATGATTATGATTACCAGTAAGTGCAATCAAAAATATAAACCACAATGAAAATACAGAATAGAAATAGGTAGGAAACTAAGTATTCCTTCCTAGCAGCAAGTATATAATTTAAACAACAGATCTATGAACAAGTATTAACACACTTACGCGCTGCCGTCTGTCTCTTCTGGTGACTAATTGACTTCTTTTCTGGTGACTAATACTTTGCATTCAGGAATATAATGTTGGTAAATAATAAACAACAAAGAATGTTTTGGCCTTGTTTTCATCAATCTTTTCATAAAATGAGAATTTATCCAATAAAACACTTGCAAAGGTCAACACTGAAGGAAACTCAAATTGCAGCCATGTTTATTAGCAAACAATGTGCAGTCTGCATCAGTTTATCCATGCATTGCTAGCTAGTTCTGGCTGTGGATTGTCATTAGCACACAGTTAATTACTGTAGGCCAGAGCAGGCAGTCTGTCAAAACCAATGGGCTTAAAACAGCTGGGTTATGCATGCTGTCCTCTTTGTGACCCTGTGCCTCTGGCAATGCCACTAGATATGGGCACTATCCACCCATGCAACAATTGGCACCACAAACAAGTCAGATCTGATTGAATCCAGCATGGAAAAAAAATAAAATAACGATGGCACGCAAATCTCAATGAATTGCATGTTGTGTTACGAGAACGAGTATTTTATGACCATTTTTCAAAATCTGTGGGATAGACTGGAATTTCAGCATTTGCCAGCATTGGTTCTGGAAATCTTCAGCGACACCTTTGAGGCACACAATTAGCAGTGATGTTATGGTCAAAGCAGCCACCTCAAATCTTTGGGAATTACTCCCATAATGTCACGGACATAACCACTCATGCTCTGAATCTGTCATTAATGTACAGATGTTCCGCATAAAGCCTTTCTGTAGCCTGCTGCTATATCCTATAGAATTTGTGCAACACTGCAAAACAGTTTTCCTTTTTAAGCGCTATGGGATGATGTCAGATGTGCTGGATGTAGTACTAGAAGAAAAAATCTGGGGGACTGAGTCTATATCACTGTAACACTACAACAACTATAAGCTACAGGTCTTTGCAAATGTTGCGAGTGCCCTTTAGGGTTGTCAAAAAAACTAAAAAAAAAAAAAAATCTTTTTTTTTTTTTTTTTCTCCATAGGATGGTGGCGGGAAAAGCAGAGCCTGCAATGCCTGGAAGACTCTACGTCCACCCAGACTCTCCTGCAACAGGGGCCCACTGGATGAGACAGCTGGTCTCCTTTCAAAAGCTGAAGCTCACAAACAACCACCTTGATCCTTTTGGGCATGTGAGTGGCTGTGAACAAATAATTTTCTAAAAATCTGAGCTTTGACATTAAAGCTTTGGATTTGATGAGACACTGGGTAAAAAAAGAGAATTGCAAGGTGGACTAGGTGGGACACAAAACGTAGTGGACTTAGCAACCAATCTTTTGATCAGTATTGTGATGTACATCCAAGTTGAAAAGGATTATTGAAAAAAGAAAGAAATGTAGGGTGGGGGCTTGGTTCTATCTGTCTGTTGCTGTACAGAGGCAGATCTGAATGCAAGCTTAATTGTAAGAAAGAGGCAGAGTTTAAGTGGACAATGATTGGAGAAGACCAATATTCGTCACCAGAGAGAAGTATGTCATTTCACCAGAAGATCGGGTTATGACATTTTTCAAAATCTGTAGGATAGACTGGAGTAAGGTAGAAAAGAATTTAATTTCCCAGAATTTTTATTTCTTTGAATTGAAATTAAACTGGAATTAAACCTTCAAGCAAAGTTGTCAAGCGAACATGTTTAAGTCTTTTTTTGTTGTTGTTGCTAAAAACTACATTTCAACTTCCTCAAAATTCAATTGGAATTGCTATTCTGCATCCTGTTCAGTTCAGCATGACTACACCTCATGTGAGAGCTATGGTACAGGTCATCTTGAGAAAGTAGGAGAAAGGAGAAGAGAGACAGTGAAGCAGAGGTGAGGATTCTGACCATGGCAGCACTGCCCAAAGGAGCTTGTGGACCTAGCTTGTCTGATGCAATAACATCAGAAGCAAGCTCATTAGGTTCATAACCTGTCAGAACGGCACAAAGTTGGCCTGTCAGGATTAGTTGAATGCCCAGGAAGTGATAAGGGCGAGTAATGAGCTCGGAAATAGGTTGCTAAGCTCTACTGACGCCCACAACAGCAGGGACACTGCGGCTGGCCGAAAGCCCCAATACAGGCTGCCACTGTAGCAATGCTAGAGTTCGCCACACAAGTCACAGTCAAAACAGAAAGTAAAGCTAGGAGTCATAAATATTAAAATTATTGTGCTGATTTTCCTGTTATGAAAATAATTTCTAATCACCGAAGATCCTAAAAAAAAAACATGACTGTTTCCACAAAAATATTAAGCAGCAAAAACTGTTTTAACATTGATAATAATAAGAAACATTTCTTGAGCACCAAATCAGCATATCAGCATGATTTCTGAAGGACCGTCTGACACTGAAGACTACAGTAATGGCTTCTGAAAATTCACCATGGGCATTACTGGAATAAATAACATTTTAAAATATATTAAAATAGGAAACAGTTATTCAAAATTGTAATAATATTTTGCAATTCTACTATTTTTGCTGTTTTTTTTTTTTTAAATAAATCCCTCCAATATTAACTGATAACCAGTATGATAGGGCTGCACGATTAATCGCATGCGTGTGTCATGCGTGTCTCGTCAGTAAAGCTAGTTCTATGATTAGTAGTAAATGTCCATCACCTGCTTTCAAATGGAGTAGCTTGTCAGCGAACTATGGCTCTGTGTAGTAAATGCCGCTCCATTTGAAAACAGGTGATGGACATTTACTACTAATCACAGAACCAGCTTTACTGATGAGACACGCATGACAAACGCATGCAATTAATCGTGCAGCCCTACAATATGATACCGTTATATTAGGCATTCCTGACCAAAGCTGTACCACAACACACAAACATGAAATAAAGACCATAGTGCATCAAGCAATGAAAAAGTAAGTCAAGCGTCACATAACCAAATTCAAAAACCTTTGTTTCAGCGCAGCTACATAGCTGCTTTTACTACATGTATGGAGGTTGTGATTTATTGGCATTTCCACTGCACCATGCTTTGATTTCCTTTGCTAGGCCACTGACCACACAGACACCCAACACCCAAAGATATTTATACGCTCTCTGTGGACTGAACATGCAACATTTTTTTCAGAGCAGGTGCTTGATTAATATACTTGGACAGCGCACATCCCTATATCTGAATACATCAATGCAGCTCGTATCACATGGTATTACCTCAAGACGCCAGCCAGCCAACCAGGCAAAGGTCACATGTGTCTGCATTCACCCAATGAATTGCTCAAACCATTCATTTGGCTGGGGCTACCGTCTGTGTCTGAGATGGGGGGATTGACCCGAGGTTGCCCTCTGTGCACTGGTGCTCCTAACTCCTCTTAAAAAAGTACAGCTACGAGGAGAGCTGCCTCACTCTCTGTCTGAGAGTCGACATAACAAAGGGAAAGGCCTTGATGCTTATTGGCCCTGACAGAACTGTGTTGGGGATGACCCTAACTAAACGCTTCACTGAACACCGAACACATGGACGCACTGAGCAGACTGGTGCTAGAACACTATGATCAAACACACATACACAAAGGATGCAATTGGATTACTTGCATACAACACAGAACAATACCTCTTGACAAATTTATTGATCCTGTCACGTTAACATACAGTATACTGTACATTAACAGCCTCATTAGTGTTCAACGTACAGTTTTGCACATTCCCTAAAACCTACAATATGGTTGTAACATACACACAGGTATTTATGTATTCACAGCTTTAGAAATTTTTGAATGTAAAATGTATTGTAGGAATAAGACGACATTTTTCTTGAGCACCAAATCAGCATTTTAGAATGATCTCTGAAGGATCATGTGACACTGTAGCCTGGAGTAATAGCTGCCATCAGACTTTAAAAACATAAAACCTTTGAACGGTTGTGTAAATCTTCATAATCCTTAAATATATACTTTAAACATCAAAATAAAAATTATCATATTTTAAAATAAATATTTATCATATATATTTGTATAGTTATATTTTACTATTTTATAGAGCCCTAACCCCAACCCATACCGTTTTTCATAAAAAAGAATGCAATAGGTAGATAACTGTACTGCAACAGTTTATATATATATGTATGTATGTATGTGTGTGTGTATGTATGTATATATATATGTATGTGTGTGTGTGTGTGTGTGTGTGTGTGTGTGTGTGTGTGTGTGTGTATATATATATATATATATATATATATATATATATATATATATATATATATATATATATATATATATATATATATATATATATATACACACATACAATGTATATACTGTATGTATAATATATATATATAGACAGTATATATATAATATACTGTACAGATATCTGGCTACACTACCAGTCAAAGGTTTTTGAACAGTAAGATTTTTTAAACAGTAATGTTTTTTAAAGAAGTCTCTTCTGCTCACCAAGCCTGCATTTATTTGATCCAAAGTACAGTAAAACTGTAACATTTTGAAATATTTTTACTATTTAAAATAACTGTTTTCTATTTGAATATATTTTAAAATGTAATTTATTTCTGTGATTTCAAAGCTTAATTTTTAGCATCATTACTCACATGATCACATCACAGTCACATGATCCTTCAGAAATCATACTAATATTCTGATTTGCTGCTCAAAAACATTTATTATTATTATTATTATTATTATTATTATTATTATTGTTGAAAACAGCTAAGTATATTTTTTTTCAGGTTTCTTTGATGAATAGAAAGTTCAGAAGAACAGCATTTATCTGAAAGAGAAATCTTTTGTAACATTATAAATGTCTTTATCATCACTTTTGATCAATTTAAAGTATCCTTGCTAAATAAAAGTATTAATTTCTATAATTTCTGACACTGAAGACTGGAATGAATAATGGTGGTGAAAATTTAGCTTTGATCACAGGAATAAATTACATTTTAAAATCTTTCTATTCAAATAGATATTAGTAGTTATTTTAAATAGTAAAAATATTTCAAAATGTTACTGTTTTTGCTGTACTTTGGATCAAATAAATGCAGGCTTGGTGAGCAGAAGAGACTTGCTTAAAAAACATTAAAAATCTTCCTGTTCAAAAACTTTTAACTGCTATTGTATTTTTTTACTGTGATGAAATTGAACATATTTACATCATTGATTAAATACAGTAAAGTCAACCCAATAATGTAATATTCTGTGACCCTGAAAGGATTTGTTAACATTTGTACATATCTAAAGTTCTTCATACGTAAAGTGCTGTCAGTCCGTTTATAATATATGAAAATGCACTAGAATTAACTATGCATTTGTATATAAAAAAATAAAAATAAAAATGTAGGCATTACACTAAATGAAAATAAAAACCAATGGAAAATGTCTCTTTTTGTTAATGTTCCATTGTAATGTAGGCTTGCATTTCTGTTCTCAGATCATCTTGAACTCAATGCACAAATACCAGCCCAGGTTACATATTGTGAAGGCTGATGAGAACAATGCCTTTGGCTCTAAGAACACTGCCTACTGCACTCACGTCTTCCATGAGACAACTTTCATCTCTGTTACGTCCTATCAGAACCATAAGGTACCAACAGAACCTGCCCATAACACAATAGTGTCTCACACTTTTGCAAATATTGCACACACCTGGAGCTGTTTTTAACAACAATTACAAACTTTTTTTTTTTTTTTTTTAATAGATCACCCAGTTAAAAATTGAGAACAATCCTTTTGCCAAAGGTTTTCGTGGCAGCGACGAGGGTGATTTGCGTGTGTCCAGACTTCAAGGGTAAGATTATCATTTAAAATATGCTGCATAATGTACCGAATAGATATCTTACTGACCAAGTGCCCCTTTTCCTAGGAAAGATTACCCTGTGATTTCTAAGAACATGGTCCGGCAGCGGCTTATCTCATCACATGGCCATCTGTCAGGAAAACTGGGTGCAGGTGTGCTGAGTAGCCACCCACAGGTGGTTTCTCACTATCAGTATGACAGTGGCGTCCCTCTACCGAACTCGGATTCCCAGGAAGCTCTCTCTAACTCCTTCCCATCAAGCCGGGAATCCAGCCTTCTTTACCACTGCTTCAAGCACAGAGGTACAGGGCTATAGCAACCACCTTATTTGCCAAAAACACATTAATCCTGACTAGGGATGCACAATATTAGTAACATATAGGTTATTGGTTGATATGTATCGGTATCAGTCAGTTTTTATATTCAGTTTTAAATTCGATATCAGCTGTGCTCATTTCCTGTATTTTTACATTTAGATTTCCTTTGGATCCATCTGACGTTCACTTAAATTTATGTTTTAAAATGGTAATAATTAAACAATTAACAGTGTTAATTATTAATAATTAAACTAATAATTGAACACTGTTAAATGTAATTTCAATCTCATAATTCATTTTCAATTTTTATACTTTATAAAACTGTTGCCTAAATTAACTTGTAGAATTTAGAATTTACTGTATTTTTGATTAAATAAATGCAACCTACGTGAGCATACGATACTTTCAAAAAGATAAAAAAATATTACGACCCCAAACCTATAATGAAATTAATAATTTAACACTGTTAAATGTAATGTCAATCTCAGAATTAATTTTCAGTTTTTATACTTTGCATTATAAAACTGTTGCCTAAATTCAGAATTTACTGTATTTTTGATTAAATAAATGCAGCCTGCGTGAGTTGTAGCATTTAAAATGATTAAAATCAATTAAATTTTTAACGAACAATGTAATAATCAATGTACAAAAAATTGTCTAAATTCACTTGTAGCCTTTAAAATTATTATAATCACTAAAATTTAAAAGCTACGAAGTGAATTTAGGCATCATAAAATATATATATTTTTTGCATATATAATATAATATAATATAATATAATATAATAACACTGATAAGATTACCGTCATTGGGTACATCCCTACTTCTAACATAAATTATGTCTAGTTGCATTTTTTATTATATAAAACGTTTTTCAAAATTTGATTAATTTCCAAACTTTGTGTATTCAAATATTATATTTTCTTTTAGATAACACAAGGCATTTGGAGCTGGGATGCAAACGCCCCTATCTTGACACAACAGCCTCTGCAGTTTCAGATGAGCACTATTTCCGCTCCCCTCCTTCCTACGATCCACCCCTGCTGTCCCATCCATACTGCAGTGAGGCGTTGGGCTCTAGAGAGGCATGCATGTATGGAGGAATGGAGGGAGAAGCAGGGGGCGCAGTGAGTGCTGATGACCTCCCGGCCCCCTCACTGAACTGCAATATGTGGGCGTCAATGCAGCCGTATCCTCGTTACGGCATGCAAACTGTGGAGGCTATGCCATACCAGCCCTTTCCCGCCCACTTCAACAGCACAGCCTCCACTGCCTCTGTGGTTCCCCACCACTCACCGTCCATGCAGCGTCCACATCCAGCATCTCCCGACCTAGTCACGTTTACCACACAGCGGGTGTTGCCACCCACACCATCTTCAGCATCCTCCTCCCCCTCCGGCCCTACTCCCCTTGACAGAGCACATTCCTCACTGTTTCATAGGAAGCCTGGGTTGCCATTACGTTCACAAAGGGATTTCACAGGCTATCCGACCCATAGCCCCACTTCAACACGAGAACCAGCCTATCAGTACCAAGCAGACCTTAGGAGTGTTGGGCCGCACTGGACTGACAGTTAAAGAGTTACCCACAATACCATCTACAACTATATTCCTCTTCAGCTAAGAGCAACAAACTCTCTCTGAACAACAACGGCAATGAGATTATTTTTACATAAAGCCATGATGCTTAATTGTAAAGCAAAGCCATAAATCTATTTAGCTTAATAGGCTAGGAAGCCTACAATTTGTGGCACTGTGTATTTATTTGAATTTAAGATACGAGATACGAGTTGCAGTTCATGCGCAGGTGGTGAAGCCAAGCACAAACGACATACCTAATGCACTGTTATAGGCATTAAAGAGATCTGAAAAAATATGTTGTGTAGAAAGCCATATGAGAACAACATAAAGGAGAGCAAATAATGACAGAACTTTCAGTTTTTGGTGAGCTGTCCCTTTAAGATGAAGCCTTTCAGTGCCGACTTTCTGTATGAAGCACAAAATGTGTGTGCACCAATCGAAATTATGCTACGCTTGGGAGATTTTGTGTATTAGGGGCATAATGAAAAAAGAGTCAATGGATTATATTGAAAAGTTTAGTTGTTAGTTAACCTAAACAGACTTACAGTTACTTTGCCTTTTTCCTCTTCAAATGTCAGAGTGTGCAAAACCTGTGCCAAGCCCAAAGATTGGTTGGAGTTATTTTCTGGGTGTTATTAAGAGATCCTTATTATTTCTTATTATTGCAATAAAGTTTTAAACAAAAAATGTATTTTTTCCATTTTATATATATCACATTTAAATGGAATTTGCTAATGTACTGATGCTATGCAATCTTTGTAATGCAACTCAGGGTGATTTCACACCTGCCTCATTTAGTTCAGACCAAACAACCGTACTGAGACCCAGCTGAAGAGGTGGTCTCGGTCCGCTTCCAAACGAACTCTGGTGCGGTTGAACGGATGAACCAATGAATGGATGACCTTAAGCGCACGTGTGGTTTTGTTTACAATTTTTGGTTCGCTTGCTAAAAGCGTGGTGTGAAAGTGAACCGCACCAAAAACAAACAAACAAAAAAAAACAAAAAAAAAAAACAACATTCTATTTGGTCTGGACCAAAGCAAGTGAACTATCGGACTTTCCTGGTGTGAATACGCCCTCAAGCTATTAAATATTAAACCACCTGACCCTCTACCATAATCAAATGATAAAAATTATGTGTGTGGCAAAAAAACAAAAAAAACAAAAATGCATGCCAGACTTACAGCTCAGATTAAAGCTGGCTCGGAAAACACTATTGAAATCTTCAGCTCAGTGGTCTTGAATTGGCTCCTTTGCTTTTCCTTCATTTTCATTGGACTGTGTCTGTCCAGTTTAACAATATATGCTAGAAGAGAAGTGTTTGAGTTGTGAGTCTGGCACCAAATCATTGTCCAAATTTGTTCAATTAGTGCAATGCGACATCAGAGAATTTCCTTGCAACCAGATGGAAGCTTAAAGAACGATCATTAAGAGAGAAACAGAAGAACAGAGAACCCATCTGAAGTCCAAAACTCAACTGGCTGGGTTGGAAAATCCTTAAGCGGTCGACAATGTAAAACAGCCTCTGCAGGCAGGCAGCCACAAGGCAAACTCAAAAAGAATGGTGTATCACTGGTAAGCACTGCGCTTCTAATGAACGAAAACAGGATGTGTTAAGGGAGCATATAGTGGTGAATTTACTCACACTACATCATTTAAAATGGGAAAACTGACAAAAAAGAAAGTTAATTCAGCATGTGACTAATTATATCCATAGATATTTCAGTTTTTTTGCACACGTTGAATAAACTACTTTTTTAATTTCCCATGATGAGTTCATTATGTAGCATGGTTTCCAAGCCCTCCTGTTTGTACAGACTGCGGAAAACAAATATAGGATGGTTAATATAACTAAGAAATATAAAATAATTATCTAAAAAAAAAAAAAAAAAAGTTGTCAAATTTCAATCCACCTGAATGTGGTAGATGCTAAGATTCCAGGTGTGGTTTTTACGGACCGTTTTATGATTTTTGGTTGTGTTGTTGAGACATGTTTGCTTTGATGCCATGTTGTTACTCATAATAAGCTCCGACTAAAATTATCTAATTAATTAATATCCGGATGTTTTTAAGAACAACTTTATTAGAAAATAATTATTACTTTAATATCAGCTACCAGCCATAAGAAAAAAATTAAATAAAAATAAAAATAAGTGATTGGGTAATATTGTTTTGGTCAAATGGTCAAATATGTTTTCACATGAAAACTAAAGGACTTTTTAAAAGTCACACTGGATGAGAGTATTGGCTAAACTGTTTTCATTTGGTTAAATGATGAACAGAAGTGCTAGGTGTGATTTTTGTGACTTTATTTAACTACAAACAAATAAAAAATTAGTTGATTTGTATAAAAGCAGGTTTCTCAGAACATAAGAGAAAACAGTCCTAACAAAAAAATATTACCTTGTTGTGGTAAAAATAAAAGTGACATTAAAAGGCAAATGGGAAATGCAGTTGATTCCTCTGAATGGGTCCCAGGGTATTGATTTTAGAGAAGAACTGGACTGCTGATGAAACCAAGCAGATCTAAGGGGAAGGGAGGAAATGAGAACATCAGATTCTGGCCCTTTGAAATGCTCCAAAAAACATTTTGATTTACATGAGTGATACATAGTCCAAGAATGAATCCCATAAAGTACCGATAGAGTAATAGGACACATGAGCATGAAGTAAATAGCCATTGCATTATACATAACTTCAATGGAGAGCTGTTCTGTTTTTTGACTGGGTTCAAGTACAGGAAGTGTCATGTGGTACTTTAATATGCTTTTAAAAACTGAAACACTCTCCCTTACCAAATCCCATCTGATAAATCTAGGATCACTTAAAAAGAGCCCTCATTGTCATCTGATCAAAACTTAGCCGGCCTTCTTTTTAAACCAAAGCTTTGGTAGCACATAAAAAGACAAACTGGACCTATAAGATTCATGCGATTTAACTTTCCACATAAAAAGCCGTCTATCTCCATTAAAACAGAGCCAGGTTTAAGCTTCACACAGAATACTCCAGCTTGTAGTATCTATCTACAATGGGACTGGGGGGCATCTGGAACTCATTGGAGGAGATCTCCCTTGCCCTCCACTTGCAGCTTCCCACTTTCGTCCCTAAATCCCATCTGAGAGCCGCCTTGGCAAGGCAACTCTCTGACCCAGCAGCTTAAGTCACTCCTCCTTGTAAAACGTTGGAATCGGCTCTTCGAAGGAGCACTCAGAAGCATGCTTTAAATACTTTGAGGAGATTTAATATCAAGTCCATTATGGCCTTTCTGGAGCCCAGTAAATAGTCAATTAGTGGATAATTCTGATTCGATCCACATGCGGCCAGATCCGCTGGGGAGACCAGACAGCTTTGCATTCAGAGGGCCCCGCCAACACTCTCGTGAATAAAAAAAAAAAGGGGCGACTGAAATGGGAGGAGCACCACATGTAGCCCTTTTTGTGCCTCACCTGCCCATTGCAGAGAGCATAAATGCTGTCAAGTCTAATGCTAAGTTTCTTTTTGTACTTTCAGTGACTTTGGAATAAAAACAAAGTCATAATCCCTCAAGCTGGAGTTGTTTGTGGTCTTGCTGCATTGGAACTGAGGGGGGTTGACTGATCTTAGACGAAAGGGTGGGCTTCAGGAGGAAGGCCAAATTGGGAGATTCTGAGGTCCAACTCAAGGCGGTATCCCTTGATCAAAAGGTACATCTGGTTGACTCCAATAAAAATAGAAAATTGGGGTCCAACATTGCTGAGTGGCTTTGGATAAAAGGACCAATAAAAATTAATAATTGTATAACATACATACCGCAGATTAGAGTTCAGTGGATGGATTAATCTTTTATCCATCGGATTATATAAAGGCCTGTGAGGTTGATATATAGTGTGCTGCGATGGCAGAAGAACACAGGCAACAAACAAGCTCAAATTTGGGGCTAATTTTTATTTTTATAAAAGGCCATTTAACCAATCACAACAAAGCTTCACAAAGTGAACAATGTTGATCAGTATCCAACTACATACTTCACTGGAATACGAACATTTTCAAAATAACAGATTATGATTATAAAAACTGCTGCGGCTGGATTTGAGGACTACACATGCATGGTCTTCACATTACCTCATTGTTGCATCACATTTGCTGGCCAACTAATGGCTTAGCATGTGAACCTGTGGGTGTGCAGTCAAGGAAAAAAGCGGGCTCTGGATGGTAAATTAGTGTTTGAAAGCGTGATGTGCCTTTGTGCACTTCAATACTCCACCTCTGCACTCTCAACAGAGTTTCTGTTGGGTCTAGAGAACCAATCAGCTGTTAAAACACCAAGGGCTGCCCCTTTAACAAGCCTCCAATCTTAACACGGCATCCTAGAGTGTGTGCACAGGACCAAAAGGAAATGCAGGAAGTGTTGCTCCAAATAAACCAACCAGCGAGAGGGTTATTGCAGCATACACATGACCTATCAAGAGACCAATCCATGATTAAAGTAGCCGAGTTTGCTTACCTCAGTATTTTACCAGTGGTAGAGCAACTGTACAGGTCAAAGGAAAGAGATCAGATTCCTTAGTCACATGACCAGGCACACAATTAGGCATTGCTTGTTTTGAGAACAAGGTGCAGCATTTGGTCTTGAGGGAACCTCATTGAGTACATAGCATGACGAAATTGAGTTTACAACAACGGATTCCTTCCTTCCACAGGTCCAGCTCCCACATCAGCACTCCTTTAAAGGCATTAGTCATTTAAGGAAGTGGAAAACCAATTTGTTTAAGCTTGAGACACTGTTTATGCTTACCTCACTTGTACCAGTTCTGTTACTACAGCACATATTCCGTTTATTTGACCAAAATAACAAATGAATGGAGTCAAGACTTGACAGAAAAGACTCAACAGGGGCTGTCTGGAGTGGATAGTACTTTGGTTTAATGAATAGGGACAGGTCTATTCAAATAGACAAGGTATTGTGTATAAGGAAAGGAGAATGCCTGCCAGTTTTCAACCATCTAGAGTGCCAATCCCCTCTACTGGCTGAACACGGTTACTGCAGAGCCATGGAGGTGTTGGACAAATAATGATACCGTTTCTGTGACAAGTCATTGGTTATCTATATTAAACAATACAACTGTAAGTGAAAATGTAATGTTAAGTTTAAATGGATAGTAAATAAGTAAATGATGACAGAACCCGAGGCCCATGTTCTCCAGAATCACCTCTGTCACTTATAATGTTGCTCCCAGGAAAGGCTGGCAATACCATAACTGTGAGAGAAGATCTTGGGATTAGCCTGGAAAAAGCAACTGCAAAGCTCCTGGCTAATTCATTTGTCCTCTTTAAAATCTCAGTTGAGATTCTCTGCCTCCCGAGACCTCACCTCCAGCTGATGTCTGTGCACAGATCAAGTGTTTAGTTTGTCAAATACAGCTTATGGAAGATCAGGCAACCAGTGACAGACAGAGGGGATAAGACCATCGAAAAGTGATTACCAGGCTAAAGGAGGAGCACAATACAACCTTGTTTGTCATTTTGCACGCTTTGCCAAGCAAAGCCTGTAATGCTAATTAGCCAGATCCACTGGGCAAATAAAAATAAAACTAAAGCAGATTCGCGAGTCATCTGCCATGTCCACCTGTGGACTTACTGGAAAACTCACAGGTTCAGGTTAGCAGCACACGCAATCAGTTTTATCACCAAATATGACACGTTAAAGGAATGAGGGCGATGTTCTGGAATCTAAGTAGACGTAAATGCAAATAAAATCATTACACACTGAGATGGGACCAGAAGAAAATGGCATATGGGTCCATAAGACAAAGTAATAAACATTTTTCTTTTTTACATGGAAAACAACATGGAAAACAGATTTCTCCATGTACAAAATAATCTCCAATACACTTATATAAACAACTGGGAGATCGATCTGCAGAAGGAATTAAGAGTATGTATTTAGCACAAACAAAATTTGAATTTGACAATGGACAAATGTACTTTCCAGGGGCCTCTGGCCAAAAGCGATGCCAACTTATGGCGCTGTAAGTGCCCTAAGCCTGAGAAGGAAGGCAAACTACAGGATTAAGGTCCTCGGTTAATGCTCAGAGAGTCTTTACAGGTGATTTGAAGCTCATCCTTGCTGGCTTACGTAAAGCTGTCCTGAGCTGATACGGCACCTTGGTGAGAACAGGTGTCTACTGCTTCGTGTTGACAAGCTGCATGAAAAAGTGGGTCTGTTTAGTGGCTATACATGCTTTAAAGGTCTTTTTTTCTATATCAATAAAACTTTCTAAAGTGAGGCTAATAAAGTTAAAGCAGTAATATTTAGTCAGTATTTAGTTATTTCTCAAAGCCAGCGGTTTCTGAGCATTCAATGACATTAAAGTTCAACATCAAACCTGAATCTCAGCTGGGGATTTTCTGCTTAGTCTTGTGTAGCTGACCTTCGTGCCCTCAAGTTTGTTTTGACTGCCTCCAGAGGTAATGAGGGTAAACAAGTTAAGATTACATATACTGGTAAGATTCAGAAGATAAACGGGAGCCCACTGTTTTACATCTAAATCAATGTTTCTACCTTTGACGAGCAGCCATGCAAAACAGATAAAGTGGCAATTCACACAGACGTCTGCGTTCAGGCTCAGAATGAAGGGCGATACACCTTTTACCTGTCGTGCTTGGACACCTCTGAAACACTGCAAGAATGGTGGGTATGCAAAGAACGCATGGAAGGTCACAAGATTAGTGACAGGTCTTGCTGTCACTGTCATGATCAGTGCCAGTGCACACATTATCTTTTTCATACCCTTATGTGCTTCAATAGGCCTCATTTTCAGTAACGTGGGTGGTTGTATATTTGCAGAAGGGCTACGCAAACAAAGATGCTGAGGATAGACCACTCCAAATGAGTTTGAAAAGCCCTAAGTGAGCAGAAGAATGTTGTTTCTGTCACAGACGTGTGTTTACTTCAAGTGCTACTCAGATCATTATTTAGTGTGTTTGGTATGGCTTAAAGACAAACAACAAAAGAAACAGCTACTGAAGCAAGGGCATTCTTAGATAAGCTGCTGCAGTTGCCCAGACCTCTTCTAAAATTCTACACATCAAATGAGCAAAATTATAGTTTTATGTATAATTCCAGGTTTCTCACTCACTAAAAAAAAAAAAAGAAAAAAGAAAAGAAAAGAAAAACATCTACATGCAAGGGGTCTCTAATACTTCCTGACAGGGAGGCTTTGCCTCAGTTAAATGAAGATATTTCCAGTTTCAGGCAGCTTCTTAGTATTATCATTTTTTAAAACTTATCAAAATGGCAACAATAGAATAGAAATAAGATTAGCTAACCTTTCTTACCAATGTTTGATTCTAATCTTTAAACCTCGCAGACAGAACCAACAAAACAATTTTTTCATCATCCTTTCACACGAAATGCAAATCATCAAATGGTAAAACAGCAAAATACGGTAACTCTGAGAACTCTTTAGAAGTGTAAAACATATCAGATGGCTGTATGAAAAGGCAAATATGCTGCAGGCAGTGGAATCAGCTCTGAGAATGAGATGCCAGTTTACAGACTGTTCTCTGATGGCACAGATAACTGTCTGCCACCCAAGACAGCAAAGTTGATTACTTTGTAGCAAACACAAAAAGGAAGTCTGGATTCTAATGTTTCTGCAGCTGTTAGCTTTTCTTAGATGTTCTGGATGTTCAAAACCATGTCAAAAACAATGAGACAAAAATCAAAAAGGTATTTGCACTGAGGCAGTAGCGATTTAGAAGAGATTTCTAAGTCAGTGTGTTATTCTAAATTAACATTTTGGACTCATATACAAGCTCAATTTATTCAAAAAAATCTGTTCTATATTTAAAATATAAAAATTGAGTGTAAATGAAGATTTCAGATGCAAAAGCCTCAGTGTCGTTTAAAATTTTCTTCAAAAATGAGCATTTTTATCAGGCTCCTATGTGTAAGTTCAGTAATTTCATTTTAAAGCCAATGAATACGTTCTTTTCATTGCCATTAAAGTGAAATAACTGAACACAAACAGCAGCCTGATAAAAATGATCATTTTAGAAGAAAATTTCAGATGGCACTTAGAGGCTTTTGCATCTGAACTCTTCAAAGAAGAATAGAACTAAAATAAAATGAATAAAAATAAATAAAATGTATAATTATGCACATATGGTAAGATATGGTACTACCTCTAGTCAACTAAGACTGATAAAAACAATTAAACTTCCACTGGAGGTTGATATGTCCACACATTTGGCACATTGTACCAACATGCTTCAATATCTTATAGAAAATCTAACCTTTTGACAGGCTGAACAAAGCATGAAAACACATTCCTTTCAACAGAAGAATGCTACTTTAGCAGCGAAATCAACCATGACACTTTCTGCTGAAACTGAATTTCAACGTGTCCATACATTTTGTCATTGACATGGCATAAGGCACACCATTTAAGCTAAATAAACAGCACTATGTCAATCACTTGCATAAACCAATGACAAAGAAATCCAATTACACAACCTCTTCACCATTAATTAACAAAAAAACGCAAGGACAAAGGAAACGAGACCCACTCAGGTCAGGCTAAAAACACTAGAGAGTGAGAGTGACAGCAAGTAAACAGGGACACATACAGTATAATACCTCTCTACTTGTATTTTCACATGGTCTTTTGTGTCCCACTTTACTTGTTAATCTTCCTGCTGGTTTAGACAAAGCAGTCTGATATTTCTTTTCTTCATTTAGACATGCTAAGTTTTTTCTCTCCAATTAGGCTCCGTTTCCCGACTAACATGGATAACACTGTCAATTCTGAAAGAGGTCATATTCTCAGTGACCTTTGTATATGGTTCAGGCCTTTATCTTGTCATCTTCCACACCAAATCCACCAATCCAAGGCATGTCAGGTCAGGTGCAGCGTGATTTGGAATCTGACACTGATGGATATCGAGAACGACTGAGAATGTGACCTCAAAATCTCAACACCTGATATTAGATCAGAATGGAGGCAGAGCTGACTGTGGTTGACTTGGCCATCAGTGGAAAAAATGCTATTTGGTGCATTAAAATATAACTGATACATAATCAATAGTGATGAATATATCAGAATCCTGGCACATTGGCCCATAACATTTGGCTAGTTTATTCCTTACCTCTTTCAACAGCAATGCTAACTGAATGCACAGTGGTTGGTTGACACATTTTGCTTATTTGCATGGGCATGGCTGTTTCCATCTGTCTTTAAAAGGGGAAAATAGAACGCTTAAACCACAAGGAAAATTATTAAGTTAGAATCACAGAGTTCCAAAACAAGAATCAAGGTAGGTTCACTAAAAATTCAGGGTTGTTAAAGTCTTATACGGCAGTTTAATAATTAAACCACCATGAATGACATCTCAGTTACTATGAAACGCTATGAACATTCCTGCAACAAAAAGACATCTAAGTGGCCATGATCAAACTTTATCAAGTAAAACGTAAAGTTTAAAACACTTATGTTTAAAGTTCCAGTGCAAAGGTGTGAAAGAAAATTAGGTTACACTTTATTTTAAACTGTCCTTGTTACAGTGCAATTATACATTTAAGTACCGAGTAATATTAATGAAAGAAATGTACTTACTATATGGGTAGGGTTAGGATTAGGGTTTGGTCTAGTGTTACTTGCATGTAGTTATGCATAATTTATTGTACTATAATAGTAAGTACTGTACATGTAACGTGTAACAAGGACACCTTAAAATAAAGTGTTACCGAAAATGAATGCATCACTTGCTCTTTTAGGTCATGTTCTCTAGGCCAGTGTGATTCGTTTATAAATTAGCCAAAGGGCAGGACGAGTCGGGTAAATTGCTGTATCCCCCAACTGACGCAACAGCTTGTCTCTTTCAATTCTTCATTCTCATCCGGATTGAACCAGCAAACCTCCTTGTGTCACAAGAGTGGACTAGTGCCGGGTGTCTAAAGTGCAGGCTTAGTTGACATCCTGTCAGTGTACTAAACATGCACGACAAACAATCTGTTCATGCACTAAGATGATTGAAAAAGCATGTTGTGAACTCAAAGCACACACAAATCTATAAATAATAAATCCATCAGTAGTCAGTTTTAGCTTGTTGAAGCTTTTAGCTCGAGAACAAGGTGTATTCAGGTCAGTTATTACCAAAATACGTGTATGAACCAGAAATATTCCAGTAAAAACTATAATTTATAAGTGACAGCATCATGTAAGCTGTTGAAAATGGATGAATGATTATAAGATTATATAAACACTCTTAGTCCCTCTTCGTGAGAATAAAGTATTAATAGTATTGTTAGTGACAGGTGGCAGTCTCTGTGATGAATCACTTATTCATATTTATCTTGTGCTTAACAGTGAGAAGAAAATATTGACACAAAATTAACTATTTATTAATGGTGTTAATATAAATCAATCAAACGCTGACCTGGAAAACACTTCTGGCAAAGCCTGAAAAAAATAAATAAATAAAATAAAAAGTGACTAGATATAAGCTTGGTGAAGCCTGTAGGAACATACATCTCTAGCCTCTCCCCAAACTCTTCGCTCACTTCTCCCTGCTCCCCACCCTTGTTTGCTCTTTGGATTACTCTCATAGCTTCTGCCCCTATTGGTCTTTGTGTTGTGTGTTTGTGTATATGCTATGAGCACAAGAGTGAGAGAGCACACAACTCTTTTGTTCAAGTGACAGCATGTGTGAGAAGGTGAATCCTTAGGCTTTCTCTGTTCTTTAGCAGTAACACCCTTGCTGCCATTAGCAATCTGATTGCTAATATAAAACATCACTCTAAACTTTGGTGTTTTAAAGAGGCTCAACTGTTAGTCAGGTAAATATTTACTGTTAGCAATTAAATTTTTGTTCATGAGCAAGATTAAGCGGAGCTATCAAGCCAGAGGCTATTGTGTGCAACAGAGGAGGAGACATCCATGATATGGAATTGCGTGACTTAAAATCATTTTTATTCCTTTGTCATCAGAAAAACAATAAATGTTTGCTGTTGAAAATCAAAGACGAGCAAACATACCTTACCGTGTGAAGGAAACATTACTTCTGATCTCACCTCTGCTGTCACTAATTAACATACTGGGATGTTAAGGCTCGATTTTATTCCTCAAACTAATAGTTAAAAATGTTTGTAATTTTACAGAAAAAAGATGCTACAGTAAAAGTGCAACTAACAGTCTATTAACTGTTTAAATTGGTAAGTAAAGCTAAAACTGTAACCTTGCCATACACAGTGAAAAACAGACTGTAAAAGTTTTAAAATATTAAAACTTATTTTAATGCAAAATATTTGGATTTTTAGGTAAAAAGTATAAATTACCATAGAATTTATTTATTTATTTATTTATTTTTTACAGGAAAAAACAAGTCCTTTTACAGTCAGGAATTGTTAAATTTATGGTTTTCTGTACAAATAAAATGTAACAAACGTAATTGCAAATTATAATTTATTTAAATAGTTTTATTTATAATATTTTTGTGATCAGTTATACAAATTTAGGTGTTTTGGGTGTAAAATGCAAGAAAACACACACACAAAAAAAATAAAAAAAAAAATAAAAATAAATAAATAATTAAGGCGTTTACCATGGCAGAAGATATGTTTAAAGCACTGTAAAATATCCAGTTAAATTCACAGTTAAAAAAAAAAACCTTAATATTATATTTTGTTATTTTAAGATAATATAAATTTATTTTTTGTAAGAAACTTACAAAGAAGAAACTAAGAAAGAAACTATTTTCGTCTCTAGAAATAGGATTAAAACACCAGGATATAAATTTGGGCCTAAAAAGTTGTGCTGGTCTAGACATGGAGATTGAAGGATCAGTGTGTGCTGTCAAGATGATGTTAGCTAACACTTATGAAACAACAAGTCAAGTCCCCCTGGGAAACCTTGTTGTTTTAGACACTCAATTAGTTTTGGGGGGTCAGCAATGTGTGCTTTCTTTTCATTTTCTTTGCCTCTCCAGCAAGACGTCCTCATAATCTTCCCTTACACTCTTAAACTCCAAAATCCTACAAGTACGCCAGAACACAATAGCTTGCCTTGGTACACAAAGCATTTTTGGTGAAAACTGCTAGAAGAGACAAATGATTTGCCTGATACAAAAGAGAGATATTTGCTTGTGTTTGCATTGCTGATTGGTGGAGGCTTCCAGGAGTTTGAACAGCCGGTACTCTATGAGACGAGATTCAGAAGCAGATGTCCTCACACCATTTGCGAACTTACATAACATCCACTTAGTGATAAGTAAATCTTCGCGCGACTCTCCCAAATCGTAAAGAGGACAGTCCATCCATTTGAATAAGTATAAACAGTAGGGATGGGCGGATCGATCCTTAAGTATCGATACTGATGTTGTAATGAAAGGATCGATCCTCACATAAAAATATAGATTCCAAAGTGCATTTTTTAACCATTAATTTTATTTATCTATCAAGAAATTCAGAGCATAAAATAAGCTTCTAAGTGGAAAAATAGACCATATTAGTGAATAATTGTGTTGGATAGATTTCTCCTGCTCATCGGAACACACGCAAATGCTGAAAGACAGAACCAATCAATCACAGACAGCGTTCGCTGCTGACGCATGGCTCAGGCACGGTGTTTGTTCAAATAGGGCTGAGTTTCCCAAAAGCATCAGAAGCATAAGTAGATCTTAAGAAACCATTGCCACATTATTACATTACATTACATTACATTGTTACTATATATAAAATTAATTCTGAAAAATGCATCACGGCTTCCACACAAATATGAAGCAGCAATAATCAGAAATGTTTATTGAGCAGCAAATGATATTAGAATTATACTGGAGTAATGATGCTGAAAATTCAACTTTGATCACAGATGCATTTTAAATTACATTTTAAAATATATTAAAATAAAAAAAAAATAGTTATTTTTAATTGTTATATTTCACAATATTGCAGTTTTTACTGTATTTTTGTTCAAATAAATGCAGCCTTAGTGAGCATGAGACTTATTTAAAAAAATATTACAAAATCTTACTGATCCCAAACTTTTGTGTACATGTAATATTTATTTTAAGTTTGTGCAAGTAAATTTATTTAAACTGGTTGTTCAAATGGATTGTGTTATGTTCTGTAATTGCTGTTGGTAGACCAATATCAAATCTTCCTTTCATAGGTAAGATTATTGAAAAGGTAGTTTTTAATAAGCTGAACAACTACTTAAACTCAAATGGATAGTTTTTAATAAGCTGAACAACTACTTAAACTCAAATGGATAGTTTTTAATAAGCTGAGCAACTACTTAAACTCAAATGGATACCTGGACAATTTTCAATCTGGTTTCCGAGCGCATCACTGCACAGAGACAGCACTCATTAAGATACTGTTGATCATAACATACTTCTAGAGAGAATGGAAAACTGGGTCGGGCTTTCTGGGATGGAACTCAAATGGTTCAGGTCATACTTAGAAGGGAGAGGTTATTATATGAGTATAGGAGAGCATAAGTCTAAGTGGACGTCCATGACATGCGGAGTCCCACAAGGCTCAATTCTTGCACCGCTCTTGTTTAGCCTGTACATGCTCCCACTAAGTCAAATAATGAGAAAGAACCAAATTGCCTATCACAGCTATGCTGATGATACCCAGATTTACCAAGCCTTATCTCCAAATGACTATAGCCCCATTGACTCCCTCTGCCAATGTGTTGATGAAATTAACAGTTGGATGTGCCAGAAGTCATTGCATTTGGAAACAAAGATGAAGTTCTCAAGGTGAATGCATACCTTGACTCTAGGGGTCAAACAACTAAAAATCAAGTCAAAAATCTAGGGGTGATTCTGGAGACAGACCTTAGTTTTAGTAGTCATGTCAAAGCAGTAACTTAATCAGCATACTATCATCTCAAAAACATTGCAAGAATTAGATGTTTTGTTTCCAGTCAAGACTTGGAGAAACTCGTGCATGCCTTTATCACAAGCAGGTGGATTATTGTAATGGTCTCCTCACCGGCCTTCCCAAGAAGACCATTAGACAGCTGCAGCTCATCCAGAACGCTGCTGCTAGGATTCTGACTAGAACCAGAAAATCTGAGCATATCACACCAGTCCTCAGGTCTTTACACTGGCTTCCAGTTACATTTAGGATAGATTTTAAAGTACTTTTACTCGTTTATAAATCACTCAATGGCCTAGGACCTAAATACATATTTTTATATACATATTTTTATATATATATATATATATATATATATATATATATATATATATATATATATATATATATATATATATATATATATATGCTCACTGAATATAAACTTAACAGACCACTCAGATCATCGAGTCAGTTAGAAATACCAAGGGTTCAGATCAGACGTGCTAAAACCTTAGCCACACTTAAATCCAGACTCAAAACTCATCTGTTTAGCTGTGCATTTGTTGAATGAGCACTATGCTACGTCCGAACTAATTGCACTGTATTTTATGGATTATCATTTTCTATTCTAAACTGTTTTATACGATACCCAGGAGGGGCCGTCTTCGGTTCACTTAGTTTTGTCGTGGCCACGAGATATTAACTCATGGGAACATGATAATATGTCGTGGCCACGAGATATTAATTCGTGGGAGCGTCATATTAACTCGTGGGAACATGATATTATGTCATGGCCACGAGATCGTTTTGTCGAGGGAACAACATCCATTTCTCGTGACCACTTCTTATGTCGAGGGAAAGACATATTTTTCTCATGGCCACAGGTTTAATATTTTATTTTGAATTAAGAAATTGTTATATTAATTATTATAGAAATTATTAGGCCTACATAATTATTATTATATTGACCATAGGCTACCGGACTGTAGGCAATTGCACGCGATGTAACCAGCATTCGAATTAAGTTTATCACAAATAGGCTAAATGTTACATAAAGTACATAAAATAAAATAGACCTTCAAGAAAACATTTTTATCCATCCCACAGTCTTGCTAGCTGTGTGTATCCATTAACTGATCATCTTTTTCAGTAATATTTGTATATTATTATTAGCTATTATTATCATCATTATTATTATTAGCCTATTATTATATTTTTATATTCGTTTTTTCCCTTCATTTCGATCTCTTTACATAACGTTCTGACCAGTTTTGTAAATAAGCCTACTGTAAATGCTCGACATAAAGCTTTGATTATGCTGACTGGAATTTATAGCCTATTGGAAATGTAGTTTAAAGGTTGAACTTAACATATATTTCTTTTTTTCTGTGAATTAACAATTACTAATATTATAGCCTACTGCCTAGTGTTTCGTTGAGGAATGAATCATTCACGTAGTTTCATTTGGAAATGAAAACACAACATGCTCATTTATCATCACGCACTGGCATAAATAGCCTACAATCAAAGTATTGGCATAATTGTTAGGTGTTTACAGTATTTGCAAAATATATGGTAGCAAATAGCATAATTATACAGAACGTTAAGTAGGTAAAGCAATACATGAATTGAAAGGGGAAATAATAAAATATTATATTTATATGAAATAAATATAAAAATATAGCCCTAACAAGTTAATATAAGATAATAATAATAATAATAATAATAATAATAATGATAATATACAAATATTAAATAAAATGTTTAATGTTAATAAAAATGTTTTATCCATCTCTGATAATACCGGGTTGCTATAGTCACGTATTTTGTTTACGCATTAAACTCGTGGCCACGAGAAAAATTTAGTTCCCTCAACATAAGAAGTAGTGGCCACAAGAAATAGATGTTGTTCCCTCAACATAACATCTCGAGGCCACGATTAAGGATGTCGTTACCTTGACAAAACAATCTCGTCGCCACGACATATCATGTTCTGACGAGCTAATATGACGTTCCCACGAATTAATATCTCGTGGCCACAACAAAACTAAGTGAACTGAAGACGGCCCCTCCCGGGCACCCCAGTTTTAAAATAATTTTAAATCAATTTTTATATAATTTCCTTGTTTTTATTATTATTTTTTTAATTCCTTGTTTTTATTGTTGTGATTATTATTTTTTTAATGACCATTTCACTTCCTTTTATATAAAGCACTTTGAATTACCACCGTGTATGAAATGTGCTATATAAATAAACTTGCCTTGCCTTAGCACATCTGTCAGAAAAAGAAATATGCTAAAGTTTCACCTTTAGGGATACAACAGCCTCTCAGCCTTTTACAAAAAATAACCATGGTTTTATTACAGAAACCACAGTTTACCACAGTATTTGTAGTAAAACTGCAGTAACCACAAATTTACCATGGTAATAATAATACATTTTAGTACCATGTTTAATTTTCATGAGGTACCTTCAAAGGTGCACCTTTGTAATAACTACCCTTAAAGCATACATACTTGTATGGTACTAATATGCTCCTTTTTAGGGGTAGAGTTGAACCTTTGAGGTTACTGCCCCTGTAAAGGGCTAAAATACAATTATAGTATATTTTATTTCTGACAGTGTAAACAAAAAAAGGCTTTAAAATACACTGCTTTAAAATCTAATATTAAGTGAGTATAATTACTGATTATATTCTTTTAATAATTTAAAAGATCAGTTTAGTTTAGAGGTATCGATATCGATGATACTGGGCTTGAAAATATCGGTATCGGATCGAAAATAAAATAAGAGGTATCGCCCATCCCTAATAAAGAGGTGTGCAGAAGTATAAGCAGACAGCGCCCCCTGTCTGCAAGCAAATGAGATGTAAAATAAATGGGTGGGAAGACGTTTACTGATGGGGAAATGAATGACAGGGTGAAGTGAGCATGTTGGTGACACCTTGGTGCTCCCAAAGAGGAGGGTAATTAGAAATGGCGCAACAATCCAATCGGCAAACTCAGAGACGCACCGTCCCTCCTCCTTCCTTCACTGCACAATTGGACACATGACTGGAGATGCACAACGGGGAGCTGAAGCCTCACGGGCAAAAAGTGGGTCACGAATGAAAGCCAATTAACAGACAATGATGGCGCATTCAAATAAAGCACACTAAAAATGAGGTTAATGGTTATATCTGGGTCATATGACTCCATAAAGATACCGATGTAGCTCTAAAGCAAAGAATCCGTCTGAACGTGACAGGGTTAACAGCTTCAGCCATATCTGTGTTGATCTTACGTACCTCCCAGTGCAATGGGAGTGTGTGCTACGTTCACACAGCTGGTGGAGACACCTCTAAAGCTCTTTTTGTGTCTCTGTCAATAATCCTGTTTGCGTTCTCATTATCCCAAGCTTTAACGCCTCCGACTCACCCCTAATTCTGCAAACGGTCTCTACAAAGACAGAGCTCAGCGGCACTGCAAGATATGTGTATGGCAATTATCAACATGTTCTTGTTTCTAATGTCAATTCCTTGTCTCTCCTGGTCTGGGCGCAAACATTAACTCATAGGAAAGCAGAATAGAGAGGATTGCGAGGGCTTCATCACATGATGACAGAATTGTTGTCACACAACCCCTCTTGGGGCTTTAGGAGAATGTGGTTCTCCATCTACTCCAATCATGTGCCCTCTGAGGTCATACATAGCAAAGATGTCCTGCTTTTCATAACACACCAGCAGCACACAGCCAGTGAACTGCTATGGAGTTCAAGGGTTCAAGGGTGTACGGTTGACATCGCAGCTTAAATCGATGATCATGTTTGAGATGATTGAGCAGAATAGGAGGCAATAAATGCTAGTTGTGCAGAAGCACATTTGTACATATTTATGTCAAGCAGAGACAGCTGTGCATCTTTGTTGTGACATGTGCATAGTTAAAATCCTGCTGCGGTTAAAGACGTCATTGGCTTTCCAAATGACTATGAAAGACAGGATGTAGATATTGTAAGACAATGCGCATAAGCAAGACCATGCTGGCAAAACAGCAATGTTGTGGAGCATACTGCCATCTACTGGCCTTCAGTTAATGAATAAATGTCCTAATATACAAATAGGTAATGAATAAATTTATACAAATAACTACTTAAAATTGTTTCACAAAATGAGATACATACACATCTATACATATATACACACATACACATACATTATAAACTAGTTTCTTGAATCAAGTTTTTAAAAAATAAATTAATACTTTTATTCAGAAAAAAAGATGCATTAAATTGATCAAAAGTTACAGTAAAGATATTATTTTACATAAGATTTCTATTTCAATTTAAAATCTATTCAGAGAATTCAAAAAAAGTATTATGTTTTCATAAAAATAGCATTAGAATAATTTGGAGGATCATGTGATGCCGAAGACTGGAGTACTGGCTGCTGAAAACTAAGCCTTGCCATCACAGGAGTAAATTACTTCAAGTTAAAAGAGAAAAGTTACTTTAATTATTTTAATTTTACTGTAATTTTACTTACTGTAAATAAATGCGACCACTGTGAGCATAAGAGACTTCTTTCAAAAACATTAAAAATATCTTACAAACCCCTATTTACAATATAATTGTAAATGTATACAATAGTTGTAAATTTCAAGTCAAGTCAAGTCAAGTCGAGCTTTATTGTCATTCTGCTACATGTGTGGACATATAGTGGAACGAAATGTCGTGTCTCGCAGGACCACGGTGCTACATACTAGTTAAACCTAAGATAAACATACAACAATGCAAGTATAGGAAAAACAATAGAGCTATACAACAGTTAACTATCTGACTATACATATACTAAAAATACTATAACTGCTATTCCTAGTTGTCCACACATACACAAACTGAGACTGTACAAAAACTTTACATAAATACTGTACATGAAATTGTGCGAAAGAGATATATGTACATGAAATTGTGCAGAAAAATATATATTTTGTACATTAAATTATTGTGCAGAAGAGAGATTTTGTGGGAGACAGTGCATAGTGCAAAAGATTTTGTAGTGCAATGCTCAAGTAAACATGTATTATTTTGTAGTGTATTTAATTTGACTATATAGTAGAAATATCTTTCATATAAACATGCTCATTTAAAAAAGGTAAACAGAAACGGAGTGGCTTGGTTTTCAGCAAACAAAAAAAGAAGAGGGAGATGCCGAATATGAGAGCGCCTCAATTTCTAAACATAATTGAAAACAAAGCTTATCACTGCACTTTCCTGTGCTCTCAAAAACAATGCTTTGTTGGGTGTGATTGCAAAGTCAAAGAGAAAGCAAATACAGGTCGTAGTGCGAATAGACGGCCACAATACATCAGAGCATCGCTTTAATGTAACACCTGCTGTCCAGGCCTGCAAGTCATTGTGCCCCTAACAAGGCACTCAGGGGCATGAAAGTGCAGTGCTCCCTGGTCGCTTTTGTGGCCAGCTATGACCATGTTTGCTTTCGAGGTGTTCTCCTGGTGCGACAGCGATGCTCTCATTGTCAGAAAGCCCATGGGCTTTGTGCGCTGACACGCAGAGGAAGGGAGGGGAGCTGCAGATGCGTGAGTGTGTCTGGACCTTGGCCAGTGGAGCTTCTCAACAGTAAGAGGCACCTGTGCTGACACCTCCCCTTGTTATTTTACATAAGTAATCCCTCGCTGGCTAAAGCACACAAACTTCTGAGCACGGATCCTTTCACTGCAAAAGTGCCTTTCATCATTTTGGAAAATGACAACACTGACTTGTTTTCAGTTTCTAAGGTATCACCTCTCTTGTTGTTGGCGAAGATTCTGGCTTGGGGCTGTTCTGACACCATTTTGTTTTTTGGGTGTGATTCCTGGTACTAAGCTGGCAGATATTGTATTAAAAGTGATGGTATTTTATCTCTTTGACTGTGGAGTCACACCTACTTCTGGTCAACTTTTATTTCACTGTGAGGAAATATAACATTACCTTCTGTAACACTTAACAAGAAGGTTCAATTTGTGACATTAGTTAATGCAAGTATCATGAACTAACAATAAACAAAAACTACTAAGCATCTTTAATGGTAATCTATATACAGTATATGAATAATATATATGAATAATTAATATTTTTATATTTATATATATATATATATATATATATATATATATATATATATATATATACACATACATACATACATACATACATACATACATACACATATACAAGTGCATCTCAAATTAGAATGTCGTGGAAGAGTTCATTTATTTCAGTAATTCAACTCAAATTGTGAAACTCGTGTATTAAATAAATTCAATGCACACAGACTGAAGTAGTTTAAGTCTTTGGTTCTTTTAATTGTGATGATTTTGGCTCACATTTAACAAAAACCCACCAATTCACTATCTCAACAAATTAGAATATGGTGACATGCCAATCAGCTAATCAACTCAAAACACCTGCAAAGGTTTCCTGAGCCTTCAAAATGGTCTCTCAGTTTGGTTCACTAGGCTACACAATCATGGGGAAGACTGCTGATCTGACAGTTGTCCAGAAGACAATCATTGACACCCTTCACAAGGAGGGTAAGCCACAAACATTCATTGCCAAAGAAGCTGGCTGTTCACAGAGTGCTGTATCCAAGCATGTTAACAAAGTTGAGTGGAAGGAAAAGGTGTGGAAGAAAAAGATGCACAACCAACCAAGATAACCACAGCATTATGAGGATTGTCAAGCAAAATCGATTCAAGAATTTGGGTGAACTTCACAAGAAATGGACTGAGGCTGGGGTCAAGGCATCAAGAGCCACCGCACAAACTGATCACCTCCATGCCACACCGAATTGAGGCAGTAATTAAAGCAAAAGGAGCCCCTACCAAGTATTGAGTACATATACAGTAAATGAACATACTTTCCAGAAGGCCAACAATTCACTAAAAAAATTTTTTTATTGGTCTCATGAAGTATTCTAATTTGTTGAGATAGTGAATTGGTGGGTTTTTGTTAAATGTGAGCCAAAATCACCACAATTAAAAGAACCAAAGACTTAAACTACTTCAGTCTGTGTGCATTGAATTTATTTAATACACGAGTTTCACAATTTCATATATATGAATTTTTGACATATCAATTTGTATTCATTTTAATGAACTCTAATAACTAATATTACAGTGGAAAATAATTTCTTACATGCCTAATACACACACAAATAAAAACAAACAACAAAAAAAATTAATAAAATAGCATTACTCTGAATTAATAAACGCTTTAGTTAATTCATTAAACTAAGTTAACAAACAAATCCTGCAATGCTGATCAAAATAAATAAATTAACATTAGCCTAGATTAATAAATGCTATAAAAAGATAAAATACCCACACACTTAATGAATTAGCCAATGTTAAATGAATTGAACATTACTGCAAAATGTTATTCAGACTAAGATAATGCCAACATTTTTTGCAGCAGAAACTTAGAGAAGCATGGAAAAAAAACATGGTTCAATGAAGTTGTAAAGATAAAAGTCAACTGACTACTCAGCAAAAAAGCACTTTAAATTGGTGTTGAAAGCCATTCTTTACACAACCGCGCTTCCGATGACAATTCATTAGTTCTTCATAACTCATTCGATCTTTGTTGTACTGAATCTTTTGAAACCCTTGAGACATTTGGCACTGTTGGCTTTTGTCCACATGCTAAACTTCCACCTCTGAAAGGCTTTGAACCAGTTTCATCAATTTGAAAACGAACACTACTGATCTTGGGTTGCGCTGAGCTGGATTAAAGGCAACAAGAATAAAAGTGCTGAAAAGAGGCTAAATAAACAGCTGCCTTTCTCATGACGCTTGTGCACTGTGTAATGATGAGTCAGGGCAAGCGTTGAGTGTTGGGAAAGTGTGCATGCATAATTCACCCACCCTCTGTCTCTAACACAGTCTATCTGTCAGCACACAGAGTGCCTCTGCCGTTCGGCTGCCACTTTGAAAGGCCTCTGAAGTCGCCTCTCGACACAGAGGCACGAAGGGGAAGGGTGCGTCTTAGTATGTGTGTCTGTGTATAAATCCTGCATCGGCGCTGTCTCTGCCTGCACATTAGGGCAGATGTCTGTCAGCAGAGTTCATTTGCTTAAACAAACCGCCGTGGCACTCCACATGTGGCCCCCATTCATTAGCGTGGCACTTGAAGCCGTGCGTGTTTTGACACAATGTGTCTCAGAGCTTCCAATATTTACACAACCACAGACCACCTACATTCTAGCGAGGCACACAAATGCACTCACGGGCGCGCATACGCGCTTCTAAAGCATTCAATTTTCACTTAGGTTTCCTTCACTCATTTGCAAGCTCTGACACTTAACCAGAGAGAGGAGGAGAAGGGCATTCTCTCACAGCCTGGAGATTTTTTTTGTTTTTTTTTTTCACACAAACCTCTACAAACAGATGTAGCATCCATCATTCTGGGGGCTGGCAGCTGGATTTAACAGTAGACGATTGATTGGCTTCTCTGATGAAATCGCTATCGACTTGTTAAGAACATGCTTACTGTTTACTTAGTAATGGTGCTCTGGCATATTGCATATGTCAGAATAAAAAATTAAAAAAAGCCTTGCTTATGTAGACACCATAAGGGAGCGACCCTGGCAATGTAATTAAGATTATGGAATAAAAAGGTTAAATCTGGTAACATTCAGTATAATTTATTATTACAGCATTTATTAAGCCCATAAATATAATAATGTTCCTTGTTAATCCATGCTCATAATACACCACTTGAAACGTCAAAATGTATTCATATTAACATTAACCAAGATTAATAAAAGCTTTAAAAATACTGTTCATTGTTATTTAACATTATAGCATTAACTCATGCTAATGTATAAAATCTTACTGTAAAGTGTTATCGTTATTACAAAGTAGTAATTATTAGTATTAAAAATAACCACACAAAGTGTGTGCACTTTATTTTTACTGCCTACGATTATTCAGCAAAATTCTGTGAAATGAATTTAAATTAGGTAATGCATATCTGTAAACTCTACCTTCCATCTAACCCCACAGAAAAAAAAGTTATGTTAAGTTCTAAATATTTTTATTTAGGGTTTAGAAATTTGTGAATATTTATTTATTTATTTATTTTAAATCCTTATCCTTAATTCTCATTCACCAAATAATGAACAGCTGTGACAGTGTTCAAATAAGGTGGAAATCTGTCAATGTTGCATGTACATAAAGCCATCTGAACGAGAAATTCTCTGAAAGGTCGTAATATACACAGAAAGATGTGTGTGTGTGTGTCTAACTGCACTCTTAAAATGTACAGAACAGTACACATCTATAACTTACATTAAAAAAAATGCCAGCAAAAAAGCACTGTCACACAAATAAGACAAACCATAGGATCAGTATCTTTGTCTTAGTCCAAACATAGATAAACATGTACACATGCAGGGGAATACGGCAGAAAAAAAAAATGGCCCTTGTATTAAATTTATGACCTGCATCGATATCAGACAAAATAGCTTGTCTGCAGCATTTAGATGGCAGCAAATCACTAACAGCATGGAACGTCTACCAACAAGGCCCATAGTCACTGATTTACATTTAACCTTAAATTAACCCCTTGACATTCTTTGGTGAGCAGGAGACAGACCCTCAAGAACATGGTTATTTAGCACCCTGGGCAGGAAGAAGTGCTCTCTCCTCCAATAGGAGCCAGCGCTGGGGCTTATAGCATGGCATGAAGACCGCCAAGGCTCATAGCTCAAGTAATCCTTGCTACGATCAGCATCGAAGAAACAGTTCTCCCAAAGAAGTGAACTTCACAAGCCTTCCACCCGGCCTACAGTGAAATCAAAAACACATGGTGGAATCAGACAACTTTATAGGCACCTAGCTCACAAAACAAGGGCAATGTGAGGTAATATATGAGCAGTCCAGCAATACCACAGCAGAACAAGGCAATGAGAGGCTGTTATCCATTGTCTGGCTGATTTGCTGTTGTCTGTGGCTCTGTACCAGACAATGCTTTTACCTGAATCACAAAGAAAGAATTCAAACAAGTCTCTGATCAAGCTAAGCAATGGTGTGTCTGACTATTGGAACCAGCTAGATCCAAAAGGGTTGAAAACACGGTAACTGGAGATGAAATAAAAGTAAAAGTTTAGAAACATAACTCGAAACACTGAGAGGCTGGAGTCCAGATCGAGTTGGAATAAAGTCCCCCCAAAGACAGAAGTACGCTGCCTGGTTCAATATAAGGTTCATCAGCATCTCTATTAAAAAGTCAATTTTATTGATTCACTGATGTGTGTCAACAGCAATGTTTAATTGTATTAATTAACAAAGAACACGATGTCCCTCTTATAATTAAGAAATCAATTTCCTACCAAATGGAAACTACAATAGGGAGTTACCAAATAAGTGTTTAATTGATTGAACTGATGGCCACTCAAGTACTTAAAACTACATGAAAGTGCCATTTGTTAGTGGCTAAATCTTCAGATACACTTATGTAACCACTAAATACATGAATATGGAAATAAGCTTTGGGAATATGTGCTGAAAATAATTTGAGAATAAAAAAAGACAACAATAAATAAAAATAAATAAATTTATTAATAAAACAAAACAAAAAAAATACTAATTAAAATAAAATAAATACTCAACAGTTTAAAAAAAAAAATCACCTTTGTCAATTTGGCAACAAATTAAGAGAAACTACGATTTTATATTTAGGTTATAACACATTAGGTTAAACTCAACCACCTAACTGACAAGTGGCCTCTATGATTTAACGGAGAATACAATGCTAAAAAAACAAAAACAAAAAAAACAAAACAAAAACAAACACGTATTAAAGACTTAAAGTAAAAAACAGAGGATGAACCACAACAAAGAATGTCTATACTCAGATCAGTCTACTTATCAAATTGTTAAGTCAGATTAAGCGTCTAATTCTGAATAAACCTCTGAAAGAAATCCGAGTTTATTGTTCAAGGGGCTCCAAAACTATAACCCAAGCCAAGATTTGACAGCTGTGTCTGCAGACAGATTGAGGGGGAGATGTTTAGGAACTACGATGATCAAAACCAGCCAACAGCACCTTCAGAGCCCCAGACTTGAAAATTTCATAAAACTGTTAAACAATATAACTCCTGCTTATACTTAAATCAACCATTTATAGTAATTTAAACCGTTAAAGACCAAACACAAGTGGCATATCACACTTATTCTTCATGTGTTCCTCAATGCTGTTGTCTGCTCGTGAGCTAATTACTGCCAGAGATTATAGGTCTAAACCTCTAACAGAGCCCATAAGGGTTTTTATTCGGATTCTAGGCTGTAAAAACTGGCATCCAAGCCAGCACAAGACGGTAACATGACAGACAGATTAACCAAAACGAGGATTAGCTATCCATTACATTATAGATTACGCCTCACCTGCCTAGTCGGATCCCCCTTTAAAAAAAAAAAAAAAGAAAAAAAAAAAAAAAGGAAGAAGATTTATCAAGACTGGTGCAGACTGTTGCTGTAGCAACAAACATTCAGTGACTAGGCAACCACCTGTCCACAAGCCACTCCTAGTTAAAGCACCCAAACCCAAAATACAAGCAGTTACAACATCACCCCACCCACCGGCCCTAACAATGCTATCACAGCTTCTGGCTAACAGCTTCCTCTGCCGTGCAATGTGACGTCACTGGCACACATGGCCTCAGATATAGTGTAAACCTGAGTTCATGTCCTGTTCGTTGTGTTTACCTTTTCATATCCAAGTCCACTGCTCATATTGAAGAATGGATCAAGGTGGGAGTCAAAGATGGATGGAAAAATTAATCTTGTACTGATAACTTGGATTCTGTAACTTAACATACAAAAGGCACAGTGACATACAAAACATCCACATAAATCTAAATATATGAAAACAAAGCCCCACCAAGATATTCAAAAGTGATTAAAAAATTACTAAAATACACAATATGAAAAAGGCTTAGTCATTTGGCAAATAAATGAAGCAATGTTTTCTTTTGTTTCATCCAAAAAGCAGTGAAGTGAAAAGCTCTGCTCTGAATGATCACATTTTATACTCAGTGAAGCGTTATAATTTCCTCTCATGAGACAAAATGATCCAGTTTAATTACAAATATAACGTTAACCTCCGTAATGGGGTCAGAGTCTGTCAACCTTCCTTCTCCACATTAAAAACCACCAAACTATGCCATGTGCGCCGAGCTCCCTACAGGCTGTGAATAATGGCCAATTATTTACTGTGCCCTCAACGTCCTCGCCCATTATGAATTAAAGTTTGGACGGCGTTGAGAGGTAACGGCTGAGGCTAACACCTTTGAGAGCTGTCGAGCTCTGCTCCGAGACAAAGACAAAAGGCCAAGAAGGGGGGAGAAAAATGGGCCAAAGCAGGGATTGCGGGGCCGGACAGCAGATGAAACCTCCATTACACACCAACGGGAGATGTGATTAACATGGTGCGAGTGATGGGATGGCCGTGCGAGTGATGGGATGGCCATGCGAGTGATGGGATGACACCTCAGGGGAGTGTGTCAGCCCCATGCTACACACCCAAATGGAGGTCAGGACGGAGGGGTGGAAGATTTGTCAGGATGAGCCCAGGACTGGAGGGTGACGAGACCCGACTGCAGCATAAGTTTAAAGCAGGTGGTGTGCTGTAATAAAGATGGCTACAGGACATTTTCCACATGTGCAGCACCTTTTCCTTACATTAAACAAGAAAAACTAACATTTTAAAATGCATTTTTACTAGTGCTGTCAAAATTAGCATGTTAATGCAGGCGATTAATTTTTCCAGTTCAACGGCGTTAAAAATATTTATTGCAGTTAACGCAGGGGCGGAGCTAGGGTTGGCCACCCCACTCACAACTGCTGCTTCTATACTGTCTTTATGTTGTTTCTACATTAATTTGATTGAATGTGAAATTATTGCAATATAAAAGTATACTTAAAATCTTTAATGTTAGATGGGATTAATCACGATTAATCGTGATTAATTTCAGAAAAAATGTGATTAGTTAATTTTTTTTAATCGACTGACAGCACAGCACTAATTTTAACAGAAACAGCATTAACAACACATGGTGACACTAAAAATATATTTCAGTTTGGATTGTTTTTTTTTTTTTTTAATAAATATTAAAAATAATAATAAACTAATAATAGGGCTGTGCAGTATATGTTGTACCATAACGGATATTGGCTGATATGAGTTTCTCATATTATCTGCATCATTATCGCCTACTTTTGCATTTAGATGACTTATTCTTTAAATAATTCAATAACACAGTTAAACGCAAATCTCAAGACGAATATCCATTTTCATAATGTAACGTTGTGATGCCTAAAGTGACTTGTAGCATTTAAAATACTTTTTTTTTTGTTAAAAAAGTACAGAATTTTAATATCAGCCATTTATAATCATCTATAAAACGAAAATAATTATCGGCTGAAGAGTATTGACAAGAATTCAAATTAATTATGTTGCATTTCTACTTTAAAAAAACACTACTGTATATAAAAGTTTGGGGTCTGTAAGATTAAGTCTCTTATGCTCACTAAGGCTGAATTTATTTGCTCAAAAATAAAGTAAAAACAGTTTAAAATTACAATTTATTCTATTGTATTTTTCTTTTCTTTTTTTTTTTTTTTTAAATTTATAACATTTATTCCAGTAATGGAAAAGCTAAATTTTCAGCAGCCATTACTCATTTCTCAAGAAACATTTCTTATTACATCAATGTGGAAAACAGTTGTGCTGTTTAATAATTTTTGTAGAAACTGTAATATACATTTTTCAGGAAAGTTCAACAGAACAGCGTTTAGTAAATATCTTCACCATCACTTTTGATCAATTTAATTTGGATCTTAACAACAACAAAAACCTTACTAACCCCAAACATTTGACAGATAGTGTAAAAATAAAAATAAAAGTGTTTTGACATTATAAAATGTTGTCCTCAGTTAATGGGTCATCCGAGTTCAGACACACCAGACGTACCGGAAAGATATGATGACTACTCACCCACTGCAGACTTGGTGGATCAATAAACTTATGTTCATATGTAGGGGTGCAGCCTATAATAGCTTAATAACAAAAGACCGATAAGCCCTTCTTGTATGATTTTGATCAATACTTCATTGAATAATAAGCTGATTTATACTATATCATTGGACAAGATCTCTGACAGACTGGACATAGTGTTACGGTGTTTTTAATTTGCAATATACACACAAACAACATAAAACACGTTATTATATCTTCATTGTGCTTTTCAAGTTCCGAATGGCTTCCTTTTCTTGTGTAAGTACCTGTCTGGTTCTGATTTAATTAAAGCTCAAGGACTTCCAATCAATAAGGATTTTTTTCCCCAGTTTGAAGAATTCGTTCCATATGGCGTCGTACACGAACATGGCGGATATTTGTGTACAGGGTGCACAAAAACATGAGAAACAAAGAAACGGACTGTGTGCATTCATCTACGTGCTCTCATCTAAAATAACCACAGAAGTAAGTGCTGGCCTAATATTGACTGGGTGTCACCAGACCAGCACAAACAGCAAAAAGACAAGCTAATGATTCAGAGGTCATGTTTACTCAGGCTTTTCTCTTAGTGACATAGAACCTCATCACTAAGAATTTCAATGGATCATAAAAGGGAAAATTAAACTGGTCTATTATTCTACCACAAATATGAGGTTAATACAATACAAACTCCAATTTCTTAATTTGGAAATAAAATAATTAAATAACAGATCATTAATTATGTGACACATATAAATATTTAACCGGCCTACATAAGTAATTTTGCCAGAAAAGTAAATTCAAAAAGTCAAAAGTGAAAATGCATCATGGCCCGTTTGCCCTTCTTTCAGGTGAATAGGACTGCGCTGATCTACACAGGATGCATAAGATAGTGACGGTTTGAATAAGTAGCAGCAAAGACCACACCCCAGTGGGACACTAAGGGTGTGCCGCACTTGAATGTGGTCTTGACAGACTAAAGCAAACAGTTTACAAGATGTAGCCTACTTTTCAAAAATTACTTTTCAAATATATTAAAATAAAAAAGTCATTTTAAATGGTAATAATATTTCAAAAGTACTGTTTTACTGTATTTTCTAGCAAATAAATGATTTGGTGAGAAGAAGATACTTCTTTCAAAAATAAAATCATACTGAACCCAAACCTTTTAACTGTAGTGTACAACACACATACATTTACATTTATTAGTAAACAAAATGCTTTGATCCAACAAGTTTTGATCATGTTAAAAATGGATCAAATACTATTTTGGTGAGCACCAAAATCAATGTAGAGTGGTATGTTTTGGAAATAGTCAAAACCTAGTTTCACTTACCTTGGTTAAGGACTCAAATTCAAATTCATTCACAAAGGCAGATTTACTGGAAAACCGCTGGAAGAGAAAGACTCCATTTCACAAAAGGAAAATTCAACCACTGAGCATCCACTATGAACTGCCAACACTTGGCTAACCTCTGTGTTTGGAAATGTCTGCCCTCAGATGCCATTTTAAGCCTCTTTGGGAGCCTGTTCTTCCTTGAATATGATCTGTGAACTTTGATACCTGTTTATTGGATCACAGAAATAAATACTAAAATATGTATTAGTACACTGAATTTAAGGACATTTAAGCAGATATTCCTACCTGTTTGGGTCTCTAAGCTGTCATTCAGTACTGGTACATTCAGTACAGGTGTAGGAGGCGAAGGTTCAACTGTTATACAAGTGCTTGTTTCACTAGTTCTTCTCGCCTCCGCTTCCCCAATTTTTTGCTGGTTACCTTTCTGTGTCTGCTCTCTTTTCTTTCTATTCAGAATATGGCCTTTCACTTTCTGGTTTAGGTCAAGTTTAAGTGAGGATGGAGGCCTTGAACTAGATTTGTGTGGAGCTTGGGACTTCATTGGCACTCTCTCCCTGTCTGAACTTTGACCTGCTGAATTCAAGCACATGCACCTTCAGAATGAGCATTGAGAAAATCATAATGCCTGAATAGAATAATGCTTAAAAAAGTGGAAAGAGCTTTCTTGTACAGCACTGCTCTTGTTAAAAAACCTGATTGTGGAGAGACAAGGGGTGAATCAGACTAATTCAATTAAATTTATTAGTTTAATAAATGGCTAGCTGGGGCAGGGTCCAACTGTTTTGCAGTTATGCATGCCTGCAGACAGCTTATTAGGATGACTTGAACTACACACACTCACGCCTTAGCCTTTAACATCCTCATTCAGATTGATACTAATGGACCGGTCTCAGCCCGCCATGCAATTACAATAACGAACTGGCTGCCTCTGCACAGGGCAGATGAAGAGGGATGAGCTTTAATAAAATTTCTTCCTTGGCCCCCACATTAACGGTGTTGCCGTTTAAGCCCCTCTAACGAGACAAATCTTGTCAGGCTAATGGCGGTTAATTTGCTAGAGCCTCCCCCCTCTCTGCAAAGTCTCAGGAAAGAAAGAAAAAAAAAAAAGAAAGAAAGAAAGAAAAAAAAATAAAAAAAAGGAGTAATTTAATATGTTCCTTGGGACGTAATGTGAATAATAACATATTTTAGAGTCCATTTTCATTCTTATCACAGTCAGAGTATTCGAATATTGCTGCCAGTAACAACACCTTTCAAAAATGTTATCTAAAAAGCATTATCATTTTGATGTGGAAGAAACACTGTAACCCCATACTGTCATGTTTACGTATTCAAATACTAAGATGCCTTTTTCTAGTTCTGCTAATAGACGTAGTAGCAGACATAGTTACAGCCAAATTTTCAAAATTAATGTTTTTTTTTTTCAATAAATTTTTTTTTTTTTTGCTGCTTAAGGTCATGATGCATATAGAGGAAAGAAAAGTAAGGAAATTCTGTTAGATGTTTCAAACAACACAAGAGTGGTCAAAATTACTAAGTGTAAAGACCTGAACATGCCTTAAAATTATCAATAAAAAAGTAAAATAAACTATTTAACTCACTAAACAGAATAATTACAATTTTAATAATAATAAAAATAATAACAACAACATTCTTTGTTGTTCTTTGTTGCTCCAAGTCGTGGAAACAAAAGGAGAGAGGAAAGAGTAATACTGAAGCCCTGAACACACATTAAAAAGACCAAAAATAAAACAATAATAGTATTAACATTTTAATTAAATTAATTACTAAGTATAAATTACTAAGTATAAAGGCCTGAACATGCCTTAAAATGACCAATGAAAAATGAAATAAACTATTTAACTCATTAAACAGACTAATTACAATTTCAATAATAATAATAATAATAATAATAATAATAATAAAAGCTTTCTTTGTTGTTCTTCGTTGTTCCAAGTCATGGAAACAAGAGAGGGGAAAGAGCAACACAATACCAAAGCCCAGAACATGCATTAAAAAGACCAAAAATAAAATAATAGTAATAACATTAATTAAACACTATTTACTTAAAATAAACAATTAATTATATATTTTTAAATAATACTACTAACAATAATAGCTGTTATTATAATTTATATAATTTACATTTTAATTACTACTTTATTCAAAATATTTTACTATAGAATTAGCCCAGTTCAATGCGTTGTTATTTGTGTATTTATGTAACATAATCCTTCACTTGTTTTGTTTCTTAGAGCTTTTACTGAGAGGGAGACAGAAAGAAACAGCTTCCTGTGCCTGTTTACAGACCCGCCTGCCCTTGGTGCCCCGGCCCCCAGCACTACACAGCTGCCCCCCGTTTACATTCAGAGTTCACACAAATAAAACTTTACTGGGCTGTAATTTCTGAGTAAAAACATAGAACCTCTCAGCCGAGTGAAATCAGCCATGTAAACCCCTGCCCGCACCTCCTTCCGGTTTTTAGCCCCCACAATACAGTACATCTCATTAAAATTAACCCGGTCAAGACATCATGTCGCAGAGAGGAGAATGTGCTTGTCACTTATTTTAATAATTCTTATTAAAGATACACATATTCTTGGGAGCATATTAAGACAGATCAGCGGCCGTATGGTTTTTTTGGGGGGTATGATTAAAATGTTCATTATTACATCAAATAAGACACAACAGACTTACATACATTCACTCTTTTCTTGAACATCATCAGTCATCAATTGTAATGATGCACGGTTGGCTAGTTGAGGGCACGTGTTTAAAATAGTTGGTGAGTTTACCTGATGCTGCTGATGTGCTGGGCCTTTTCTGCCTACATCTGGAGAGCCTACGTAACCGACTACTGCTGGCGCCATTTTGTGAGCCAATATCTGTACCATTGTTTAAACCTGTCTGCTCTGTACTACACTGCAACATTGTGTTGTCTGGGACAGCGCTGCTCACAAGGTCTTCAGACAATGTCCTCTTTCCTTGCTCTGAACCAAAGAGATCCTCCAAAAGAACACTAGCTGTGTTATTAGCGAGAGGATGGCTGACTTCTGGAGGAGCTTTCTCCACCTCAGTAGTCTCTTTCTTCTCCTCCTCGTCTCCTTCAAACAGCTCAGGGCTGTAGAAGATACTTTGTTCATCCTCTTCAGTATCTTCATGGTCCATTCCGCTGGTGGTGTTCTTTGAAGCAGGTATTGCAAAGACCTGCTCAAGTTGAGGTTCAAAAGGACTGTCATTTAGGTCAGGAACACCATTTATTTGGTGCTTTGGTGCCACAGGAATATCTTTATGCTGAACTTGCTTGTTGATCACTGAAATCGCATCTGGCTCGGATTGAAAAATAGGAGTCTTGAATTGGCTGCTGACTGGAGTGGAGGTGAAGAGGTGGCTTGTAGGCCATGGTGTTCTTTGGACATTAAGTTCTCTGCTTGGTTCAGATGGATGCTGTATATTCTTTAGGTCACCTGTTCAAACAGACATACACAAAGACATCTGAGTGACAATTATACAAAACTCTTGGGTGTGTATACCAGCTCAAATGTACGCCTCAAAGCAGAATCTTTGGTTAAAACAATACGGCCTGCATTGTCCGTCAGACAAAACACGTTTGAGGGTTAGCTTTGATTAAGTGGTGGAGCATAGGGTCTCTATGATAATTGTGTATGGGGCTTTAGATTTGGGTCTACAATATGGTTTATATGTCTGAATGAGTGGAGCACCTGATTTGTTCTCAAGTGTGCGCAAATACTCACGCTCAATCTACCACAAACAAAGGTCAAAGGGATTTCATTAAAAGCAAGAGTCAGACATCTGCTCATCCCAATGCTGTTCAGTCAGTCAGGGGCCACAGAGTCTGACAGAGGCAATGAGGAGTGAAGAGCATGTACAGCAAACACACATACATGTCCATGCCACATAAACGCACGCTCACTAACCACACGGTTTTACATAAAGATGCCCACAATGTTAAAGAAATAGCTGACCCAAAAATATATTTAGTCATTGTTTACTCACCCTCACAATGGTTTAAATCTATTTGACTTTCTTTTTATTTTTGGTAAACTAGCAGAGAAGTCTTGAAGAATGAACTGGTCATTTATTTACATGAACTAGCATTCAAAGTTTGGGATTGGTAAAATCTTATCTCTTATCCTCACTAAAGCTGCATTTATTTGATGACAAAACTGATCATTAGCCATTACGCAAATCTTCAATGTCACATCACATTTTAAATTGGTGTGCAAGAAACATTTCTTATTATTAGCAATGTTGGGTCACACTTTAATTTAAGGTCCAATTCTCACTATTAACAAATATATATATAGTCAAACAATACAATCTTGTTTCTCCTTTTTTGTTCAACAGCAAAAAAAAACAAAAAAAAAAACAACAATGTTTGTTTACAATAAGATGAGGATAAGTAAATGATTTTTAATTTTTTTGGGTGAACTATTCCATTAAATAACATGAAGAGCAAGAAATAATTCAAAAAGGTGTTATTATAAAAGCTACAAATAAAAGAACTGCATGAAAGTTACAGGCCTTTAATGGAGTGAAGCAGGAAACCATTGGCCCAACAGTTATTCATCATCACCAAATACAGTGACTTCTTTCAGAACACTAATGAGAATCTTAAACAAATCCAATTATTATTTTGTTTCCACATAAGCCATATACCTGATTCAGAAGACCTGCTCTCAGAGTTGGCCGTCCGCACCTTGGTGTGTAGGTTCGGCGGTGCAAGCTGAGGGTCAAACAGCTTGTGGGGGGTGATTATCTCAGGAGGGGGTGAGGTAACAGTGGAGGGGCTGGGGTGTTGAGGGGCTGCCTGAGATTGTGTCTCTTCGAAGGTCTCTACTGCCCCCCGCTGGCCTTGAGAAAAGGACTCCAGGGACTGCATGGCGCCAGTGAAGTTGTCATGGTGCCTCACTAGCTGACGCACCCACTTTGACAGGCCTGAGAGAAGAGGACAGCAGCGTTTGACAAACATTTAACCACTCTACTTGACCACTATTTTCATAACACTACCACAGTACTGTCAATCCGTGTAGATTTTCAAGTAATGAATGTTTTCAACCCATCACTGTTACATGTAAAAGAGCAAGACCTTATGTACACATTATCTGGCCGCAGCCCACAGTCAAAACCCCTGCAGTAGGTCATTATCTCCATCTAGTGATACACAATTGGAACTACAGGAGGGTGACACAAAGGGACAATCGTTTTTAGCACTTTTAGACCACTTGTCATTTACCTGTGATGTATTTGTTCGGGTTTGTCCTAAACCGGTCATCAACCAGTATAAGTGCCCCCCAGTCATTTCTGTGTCGTATACACCTAAGAGGACAGCAATCATATTGTTACACTACATTTGTCTTCAAAGATGTGCACCATGTCAGAGTAATACATATGCATAAACATCAGCTTTAAAATTCATGTGGCTCTGACCTTCCGAGTGCCTGATTTAGTGCCCGATATGCTTGAATCTCATACCAGCGCCCACCAGGCAGGAGCCCTCGTGACTTGGCATGCTTGTCATTGTATTTCATCTTCAGTTCAACCTGCAATGCAAAAGAAATTATGACCTGGACCAAAATAGACCCTATAAAAACATTAAACAAAATTTCAGGAGATGGTAGGGGTAAAATAAAAATGTTCTCACATCTTTTGGAAAATTATTATTATTATTTTTTGAATTTGTGATCACTGGATGAGCATAAGCTGCATGATATATAGACTACCGTTCAAAAGTCTAGGGTCAGTAAGTGTTTTTTTTTTTTAAAGGAATTACTGCTTTTATTCAGCAAGGGTACATTAAATTGATAGAAATTGACAGCAAATACATTTATAATGTTACAAAAGATTTCTTTTTTAAATAAATGCCGTTTCTTTAAACTTTCTATTTATTAAGAAATCCTGAAAAAAACTCTCACTGCTGCCACAAAAATATTAAGCAGCACAACTGTTTTCAACATTGATAAATTGTGTGACACTGAAGAGACTGGAGTAATGTCTGCTGATAAATGACATATGAAAAAATATTAAAATATAAAAAAAGTTATTTTAAATTGTAATATTTAACAATATTGATTTTTACTGCATTTTTGTTCAAATAAATGCAGCGTTGGTACGCATTACAGAATCCTTTTAAAAACAAAATCTTACTGAATCAAATCTTTTAATGGTAGACTATGAACAGAAATTTTCCTGACTTTTGTATGACTTTTTCTATTCTATTCATTCATAGGCCTGGAAAACACCACTTTAAACTTCTTAAGTTTATTTTTGAAGGGTTTTCCAGGACCATGGAAACCCTGTGGAACTTCTGATGAACAGATTCCATGCCTGAGCAAAATAAACAAACAGTAAATCAATGCTTAAGCACTGTGTAGCGGTAAATTTACATGTCTTCTAACTGGAAGGTTGCTGGTTTAGACAATCCATGAGCCAATACTGAGGCATTCTGTTTAACTTAGAACAACTTTTTTTCTTTGAAACACAAAACGCTTATAAGTTTAAAATGACCAAAATAAAGATTCTATTCTAAACTCAGTAGACAGTACTAATCACCAACTTCACATTTATCAGAAGACCCAACAGGTCACACCTGGGAGTAGGGCAGCTGCACAACCATCGTGCCACTCGTATAGAACTAATTAGATTAATTTAGCAGGAGGTAGGACTGGTGAGCGGTGATCTGCAGAGGGCAAAGCTCCCCTGAAGATGACACCCTGGGCCTGAAGTGCTTTCATACTCGCCTGCCCACACCCGTTGATCCATTGCAAAGAGGCGGAATAAAGAGGCCACCAGACAATAGGCATCTGCTTTGCCATAAAAATGCTAGGGAGGCATCCATCAATTTTCACCCACTGCCCTCACGGTTTTAACGCTAACCTTTTTGAACTGACAAGTGAAAAGTTCAAATCCCGTCGGATGGGACAGGACGGCAAAAGCCTTAACTATTTGTGACAGGTACTGTGTTTTCAGATCCCACAACCTGTACGAGGGCATGACCGTCGCAGGTAAGGCTTGTCTCTTGTACACATCAACTCTGCGTCATCCTCGATGTTGTCACACACCTTCATCAGGAATATTTAGAAACACATGGACACGTTGACATACACATGGGGCTGAATTGAAGAGCAAACACTTCAGCATGACCGAATCCGCCATCTGATGCACAATCTCAATCTCTAACCCAGTGGAAGGGTTAAAAGCATCTGGATAGAGATCCTGTCGTCAACTAAAGGCCACTACCCCGAGGCGGACTGTCATATAAATCCAATCAGAGTCTATTTCACTATCAAGGCCCTTCACCTCCCGGTACCACGTCAACACTCAATCCGAAATGACAGCTTGCATATGTGAAAAAGCCAATTCTCGCTGCTAGCCAAATCTCCTCAATGTGCAAGAAACCGCAAGCTGGAAGGGATTACGTAAAATGTCAGGAGATAGCCCACTCTCACATCAGCTTCAACCTCTTTACCTGTTCATCCTTAAAAACAGACATTTGACCAAGAGGCATGCACTGCAGCAGAGCGGAACACTGCCGCCGTCGTGTCCATCACTGAGATCTCGCAGCCCACTGTCTGTCTGTGTTAGGAAACAGCAGAGCGGGTCACACTAAGAGTCTTCGGCTCCACAATTAAAAGGAAAATCAAAGAGAAACGAGATACAACATTCCACACAAACCTTTACAATTTAACACACTTTCCATCGTCTCGCACAAGCTGTTCATTAGGCATCGAGACACGGCATCAGCTGGAATAGGCCTTTTACTGCCTTTTAAATCGGAGATTATTTTTCTTAGCGAAACAAAACACGTTACCTCCAGTTTTTATGTTCACCAGAGGCTATTTTTATGTGTGCACCATCGGCTTACAATGGCTTAGACTGTTTAAAGTTCACCTTTGATCTTGCTCCTAATAACGGACTAATAAAAGCGATACTCTCGTTTTAGAGGCACTTTAATAGCTTTTCTGTCTATCTGGGAAGACTGTGCAGGCATCCACACATCAGGACCTCTAAGTTAAGTCACAATGAATTCAAGCATGTGTGTACCGTTCTGAAAGTTTGAAACAAACAATAATGAAACTAAATCTACATTTTTACATTTTCTGAAAAAATCTGGGTGGCTCCCTGTGAGTGCCAATGCATACATTAATGTGCTTGTCAGACTGGCTTTGTATAAAGTAACCATTGCACTCTGACAGTAAATAGTGTCAGTGTCCTCTCTTTCCTTTGTATTAATAGGGTCATCTCCTAGATATCCCCAGGGGTCATTCTCCACCCCCTATGCACTAAACCAAAAGCTTACATGCAGGCTTTCAGTGTATATAAACATTCTTGTGTTGTTAATTGCTAATTGTTAAGTGAACTGTTGTTTCCTAGTATGAACAATGAAGAGATGGACTTAAAAATAAATAAAAATGCTTGCACAAAACAGAATTTGCAATCTTTTTAAACAATGGATTTTCACGAACTTGCCAGTCATTTGTGATTACAGAATAAAGATTTTAAAAAATAATTTAGATTCAGACTGATTCTGGAAACTGAATCATTTTTATTGTTTTATTCAGTTACTTTTATTCAGGACGCATTTAACTGACCAAAAGTGACAGTAAAGAATTTTATACTGTTACAAAAACAGCAGTGACGCTGAAGACTGGAGTAATAATGGCTGCTGAAAATTAAGCTGTCGTCATGACAGGAATAAATTAAAATAGATAAAAAAGATTGAAACAGAAAACAGTTATTTTAAATTCTAATAATATTTCATGATATTATAGGTATTATTGTATATTTAAACAAATAAATGCAGCCTTAAGCATACTTATTTCAGAAACATTAAAAAAATGGAAGTATATATTCACAATCAGGCCTGGCAATCATCACGGTGGGAATACTGAAAAAATTACTGAAACTGAAAAAGATGCGTTGAAAATGATTTGCAAATAGACTTATTCCGCAACTGCAAAAATAATTCTCATTTCACAAGTAGCAACAGCTCCAGCAAACTCTTAATCTGTTTGGGATAACAAAGACTACACCAAAACTTCTTCACCATCCTTCATCTTTTGACCTGCACTAGGCAAACGAGACAAAGCATCACCCGTGTCGATGGGGGAGGTACTGAGGGGAAATCGAGGGTAGCAAACAAACACGTTTGAGTTCTGTCAACCACTTCATGTGGCATTTGAGACCAGGAGAAGCATTACGGTTGGCCAGGTGCACTACAAACTCCTGCCTCCTTGCTCCTCACCCCCTCTGGCACATCAACTCATCGCTTGTCCGCAACAAGCCACATGATTAAAACCTACCTCAGAACCCTCCAAAACTCATCCAAAATGGCAAACTCAATCGACCTCCACTGGAGCAGAAGTGAAAAAAAATCAAAGGCCTTCCCTAGAGGTAAGGGTACAACCACGCCAACAGCTTCCGCTAAGGTGAAGGGCTCGGAAGTGTCAATCATCTGTACATATCCCCACGGTGACAGACCCAGTTAGGAGAGCTTCAACATACTCTGACAGCAAGGTAGACAGAGGGGGAAGCTTAAAGGTCAGGTCTATCTGCTAAGGACAGGCAGAACACAGCACAATCGCTATTGAATTCATTTACGGATCACAGCAAGGGGGGAACTGATGTTCTGCCTACAAAGTAACTTTTTTTAAAACATGAACACATATGAGAGGACAAATGATACTTCAGGGTTAAAATGAGGATGAAGAAAAGTGAAAAAGTTTTCAATCAGTTTATAAAAAGATTAGGAGAGCCTAGCAAAGTTACTCTCTAATGGGAATCTCTACCATCAGTTCACAGATCATGAAACCACTTAGATCGAGTTGAATCATCTTGAACCACAAAAATCACATCCAGTTGACTAGAAAAACTATTAAAGCAATAGACTTTTCAAAGTCAGGCATTATAGTGACTTTAGGAATAATGCAAGATAAGATGCCATGTTATTATAGAATTTCATTAATTAAATGTACTATTTTTGATAGATTTAAACATGGCTCATCCATGAGATCGATTACAATCGAGAAACTTCATGGACCCACCAAATACAGTATATGCAATTATAATTTAAGTCATTTGCTTTTTCAGACCGTTACCTGCAAATCTTTGATATTGGGGAAAGGGATACCAATAGTGACCACTGCTCTGGCATTATCATCAGTGAAGTCTAAGCCTTCGCTAACCTTCCCTCTGCAAACCGCAACCAGCAGCGCTCCATCTGGGGAAAAAAAAAATCATAATCAACACACAGACAACACATTTAAACCCAGCATTTGTAATGAATCAACATTAACCTCTGTTTTCACTGTTGGCTGCTGTTCCTCTGATGGCCTCGTAGTATGTCTGCAGCAACGCATCAAAATCACCCTTGCCACCACCACGTGGCTCGGTGATCACAGTCTTCCGCTCCTCAAGCTTGTCCCACAGACCTGTGTTCATCCAGCGGTCCCTCAGTTTATCTAACATCTTATAAAAAACAAAAATTGACCATAAATAATTTATTATTTGCAACTGACCCCAAGACAATCTGATATTTTTAGTATGTAATATACATTTAGTAATTATTCTTAGGATATAATATTCAGCCTATAATAATATGCAAGTTCACTGGGTCACCATAATTTTTATTCCTGTTCTGATGCAACACATTAGTATTTAGTGTAGTGTAGAGTAATAATAGCAGTGAGCTAGAAGGGTAAACAGGGATGCTTTTAATAACAAATCTAATGAAAACCAAATTCTGGAACGCAAATGTCTGATTCAAAACTGCAATGTTCATGTGGCCTCCATTAAAATCAAAAACAAGACTCAGTTGAAGAGGAATGTCTGAAACCTGGGTTGCCCAGTAATTCATAGTTTAATAAATACAGACCTCCTGTTTGCACTGTAAACAATTTGCTGGTTTGGAAACTTTTTTTTTTTTGGTATTTTTAATGAATAATGGAATACGCTGCTCAGGCAGATTACATTGCACTCTAAAAGCCTGAGACCGAAACATCACAGCAAGACACAGGATGTTTCTCTTCAGTCTTCTCTCTAGTTCCCATTATTGAGAGCAGATAAACTGCAAGTTTAAACTCAGTTCGTAATAAAAATCACTGTTACAGTGCTATTGTTAGTGCAAAAAAGTCAGTGACTCCCAAAGTGGGAACACTGATCTAAAAGCTCTCCCACAGAGGGAGCAACTCTTGTCTCTGCTGTACGCATTTTCCTCTTGAATAGGCATGCCTTTACAATCCAAGCGAATCTTCACTGGCTTGGAAATGTGTTCGAAGGGTCAAACTAAAGTTCTGCTTGTGATCAGCAAAAAACTTCTCATGACTACAGGAATCTGTGGCTTCATTGAGATAAACAATAACATTAGGACTGGAGGAGTGCCCCAGGGCTTAGTATTAGGATCCTTACACTTTTGCTCTTTAGAAGACAGAAAACCTAAGCACGTCCACACTTTACCAAACAAGACACTAAATTTATCTACCACTTCTGCACTCTTAACCCCCTGGGGTCGAAGCCCGCACCAGTGCGGTCTGTCTCGTATTTTCTTTATGACCGCAAAAAGAACTAAAAATACTCCATGAGTTTTGATTGTACAGATAAGAATAAGGTATCGTTTGAAACTGCAAAGAGTCTGCATTTATTTGTGTATAGTCATAATAACAACAAAACAATGTGCTTTTAAAAAAGAAAGAAAATAGGGTGCGTTCTCTGCCGGCTGTCTCTGTCACCTCTCTTCACAGACACGTAAATAAAACAACATGAATCTCCGCGAATACTCACTGCAAATACATGAGAAATATATGTATAGAAAGCTTGAAATTGTCTACTTTTAAATGAAGTAAATCACGTCCAAAACAAATATTCTCTGTTAAAGTAATCCATATGAAACCAACGCGATGTCCAGTTTTCCCGTCTCAACTCATTATATCTAATGCGGTCACGCCCATGCGCCGATCGCGCTTTTGAAATTCTAAATATCCACGTGAGGTGCGTGCGCATGTAAACGCCCACATCACCTCCGCGTAAACAAAAGTTCATCCCGGCTACTTTCTGTTTCTGGAAGAAGATCTGCTGAGAGAAATAACCCAGAATTTCAATATGTTTTTTTTTTCTTTTTCTTTCAGAGCACATAAACAATATACACTATGGAAATGCCAGGTATGTGATGTTCATTTATATATTTCAACATGACATATTACCAGTCAAAAGTTTTTGAACAGTAAGATTTTTAATGTTTTTGAATAGAACTGCTCACCAAGCCTGCATTTATTTGATCCAAAATACATAATTGTATTTGCTAAAGCAGTAATAATGTGAAATATTTTTACCATTTAAAATAACTGCTTTCTATTTGAATGTATTTTAAAATGTAATTTATTTCTGTGATCAAAGCTAAATTTTCAGCATCATTACTCCAGTCTTACTCCAAGTGTAACAATATACACTATACCATTCAAAAGCTTGGAGTCAGTATAGAAATTAAAACTTTTATTTAGCACACAAGTGATGATAAAGACATTTATCATGTTACAAACAATGCTGTTCTTCTGAACTTTCTATTCATCCTTCTCAGCTCCTTTCAACATAATAATAATAAATGTTTTTTTGAGCAGCAAATAAGAATATTAGAATAATTTCTGAAGGATCATGTGACTGGAGTAATGATGCTAAAAAGTCAGCTTTGATTGTTCCTAATAAACGGTTTAACTGCACTCACAACTGAATCAGTGAATCAAGTGAATAAGTTATTTTATGTGATAGCTAAATATATTCTAAATAAACTACAAACAAAAAATATATAAATTTCTTTTGTCCTCACATTCTTTTTTGTAACTCTTCCCTCTCGGTCACATACCTGACTGAATGGCTTATTATGCAGCTCATTATGCAGGCCTTTGTCTTCTCAGGTGTGAAGCAAAAACTCTAGGCTACAAGATCCCGTTCTCAAATGTCTAGTGAACAAATGTTCTGTATGTGTTTTATGACCTTATTTCAGTGACTTCAAAATTTTAGTTTTTCACTAACAACACATAAACGTTGCTTTCTCAAAAACACAATCACGTACATACATGATACTCACATATTACTGTAGCCCAGTTTGTGCTGATTACAGTGTTATTACACTTTAGCCATTTATAAGTTTATAAGCAACTGAAAAAAACACAAATGTCAGGGCATGTCAAAACTTCAAGGCGCCCAAAACACCCTCAGACCCCAAAGGGTTAAATCTCACCTGAGGGGGCTGAGACTTCTGCACCATGAAAACAATTTTACACACTGATGTGACTGTGAAGTGAAGCAATCACCAATTTCATCAGGTCTTTGCTTATAAGAACAAACAAGCCACTTGTCTTCAATAAAACATGACACTTGTGCCAAAGACGCAACATCGACTCACTGCTTCAAAGACTAACAACAAACTAGTTATCCTGCATTTGCTGCAAATCCAATATGAATAAAAGGTGAATTATTAATGCGCTCTCACAGTAGAATGCCCAAAGAACAAAACAGCACATTATACACCCAGTACTTGGTGGAAATTCAGATTTCTGAGGAAGACTTCATAACAAGAGGAGGAGGAAAATAGATACATGGATGGTCTTGTTTCGATGGATAACACTGATGGGTTTGGAAGGTGTATTCGGCATCTTGAATTTACCTTAAAGGGGTCCTATTATGCTCTTTTACAAAGTCTTGATTTTGTTTTGTGGGTGTACTAGAACAAGCTTTCATGCTTGGTGGTTCGAAAAGCGGATTATTTTTCACATACAGGTGCATCTCAAATTAGAATGTCGTGGAAAAGTTCATTTATTTCAGTAATTCAACTCAAACTGTGAAACTCGTGTATTAAATAAATTCAATGCACACAGACTAAAGTAGTTAAAGTCTTTGGTTCTTTTAATTGTGATGATTTTGGCTCACATTTAACAAAAACCCACCAATTCACTATCTCAACAAATTAGAATATGGTGACATGCCAATCAGCTAATCAACTCAAAACACCTGCAAAGGTTTCCTGAGCCTTCAAAATGGTCTCTCAGTTTGGTTCACTAGGCTGCACAATCATGGGGAAGACTGCTGATCTGACAGTTGTCCAGAAGACAATCATTGACACCCTTCACAAGGAGGGTAAGCCACAAACATTCATTGCCAAAGAAGCTGGCTGTTCACAGAGTGCTGTATCCAAGCATGTTAACAGAAAGTTGAGCGGAAGGAAAAAGCGTGGAAGAAAAAGATGCACAACCAACCAAGAGAACTACAGCCTTATGAGGATTGTCAAGCAAAATCGATTCAAGAATTTGGGTGAACTTCACAAGGAATGGACTGAGGCTGGGATCAAGGCATCAAGAGCCACCACACACAGACATGTCAAGGAATTTGCCTACAGTTGTCGTATTCCTCTTGTTAAGCCACTCCTGAACCACAGACAACGTCAGAGGCATCTTACTTGGGCTAAGGAGAAGAAGAACTGGACTGTTGCCCAGTGGTCCAAAGTTCTCTTTTCAGATCAGAGCAAGTTTTGTATTTCATTTGGAAACCAAGGTCCTAGAGTCTGGAGGAAGGGTGGAGAAGCTCATAGCCCAAGTTGCTTGAAGTCCAGTGTTAAGTTTCCACAGTCTGTGATGATTTGGGGTGCAATGTCATCTGCTGGTGTTGGTCCATTGTGTTTTTTGAAAACCAAAGTCACTGCACCCGTTTACCAAGGAATTTTGGAACACTTCATGCTTCCTTCTGCTGACCAGCTTTTAAAAGATGCTGATTTCATTTTCAAGCAGGATTTGGTACCTGCCCACACTGCCAAAAGCACCAAAAGTTGGTTAAATGACAATGGTGTTGGTGTGCTTGACTGGCCAGCAAACTCACCAGACCTGAATCCCACGTAGAATCTATGGGGTATTGTCAAGAGGAAAATGAGAAACAAGAGACCAAAAAATGTAGATGAGCTGAAGGCCACTGTCAAAGAAATCTGGGCTTCCATACCACCTCAGCAGTGCCACAAACTGATCACCTCCATGCCACACCGAATTGAGGCAGTAATTAAAGCAAAAGGAGCCCCTACCAAGTATTGAGTACATATAAAGTAAATGAACATACTTTCCAGAAGGCCAACAATTCACTAAAAATGTTTTTATTGGTCTTATGAAGTATTCTAATTTGTTGAGATAATGAATTGGTGGGTTTTTGTTAAATGTGAGCCAAAATCATCACAATTAAAAGAACCAAAGACTTAAACTACTTCAGTCTGTGTGCACTGAATTTATTTAATACACGAGTTTCACAATTTGAGTTGAATTACTGAAATAAATGAACTTTTCCATGACATTCTAATTTATTGAGATACACCTGTAATTTACATTATTACAATACCTTCCTCCCCAGCCTTGCACTAACGGCTCGATCAGTTCCGGGATTGATGAAGGCCCGCCTTCCGAAAAACTAAATGTGTTGTGATTGGTTAGCTGTTCCAGTGCGTTGTGATTGGCGAACAGCTTAGACGGTGTTTCAGTACTGCCCCGCCCCTTGCCAAAACAGCAAATTCGTCAATATTGCCATATCAATTCAGACCCCGAGAATATTGAACAAGAGGATCGCACAGATATTGCAAGACATATTAAAGTGGTAACGATATTGTTTTTTGTTGTTGTTGTTGTTTTTTTTTCGCTAAATCACGTTTTAGATAGGATGTCAACAACAGCTTAAAAATAACTGCATTTACTATGCACAGATAAGTGCAACGGTAATATGTATTATGTTTATTGTTCTTTAATTCTAACATTATAACATGAATTGCAGTGAAACTGTTATACAGTTGAATTTATTTATACCATGGTCCCACAGAGTTACAGAGTGGTGGCATATATATGCAAATTCATTCTCTGCCAGTGGGAGGTGCTGTTGGACCGGGAGAGAGCGAGTTTTCCCCGGTAACGCTGTACACAAAGCAGAGCTCCGCTGACAAACTCTGCTTTATCAGACATTACATGCAAGATTAAATGAAAATGACATCCAAAATTTTCTGAAGACAGTCGGTTTCCATCAGAAATACAGTGATATAAAATACACGTTTCGATTTTGAAACGTGTATTCGAGTTTCGGTAGGCGGGATCTATTTTAATGATATTCTAATGGGCCAATTTGTGACCAATTTGTGTCACAAATACAGGAAAACAACTTTGTAGTCCAAACGAGCCGTTCGTTGTAGTTCTTGAAAAGGGATTTTTTAAAAACAAAATATCCCCCTTTGGAGTGGACTTTGAGATTTGTAACTTTGTAGATATTTTTATGCCCAAACATACACACTACACACTTGACTAAAATTCAAAAAGTGAAAAAGCATAATAGGACCCCTTTAAGGGTCAACGTTATTAATTTGTGCTTGGTCTAAAGTGTAACCTGATGATGACCTAAGCGTGACCTGATAATAAAATGCTGGCCCTTAAAAGACAGGGACACATACAAGCACGAAGACTCCTTGTATAAGCTTGTTGTTTATATTGCCAGAGCTGTAATTTGTAAGGCCTTATAAAAGCGGGCGAAATACAATACAGTGCCACTCCAGGAGTCCCTTGGCTCAAAGGGTAATGGTCCTAATGCTTTTATCTCACAGACACTGTGAGTAAACATCACTCTATGTCTGCTTCTATGCAGTCATTTCATTACAGGCACATTTTCCACATCCCTCATCTTGACAGACTAGAGCTGTAGTTTGAAAAACCAAAAGACGAGCCAGTCAGCAGTGAGCTAGAAACTCAAGATTATCATCAGCTGCTCAGTTCTACAGACTCATTACAGACATCATATTTTCCAAGTTTGGAAATGAAGAATAACTCCTTTTTAATTTGTGAGATGGAATTTGAATTGAACTGGCCACAGGAAGATGAATATAAAGTTAGTTAAATATGATGCAATTTATACAGTAAATACAATTTTTTTTAAATACCCATCTATAGTATCTATCTTATCTATAGTATCTGTCGTATCTATCTTATCTATAGTATCTATCTATCCATCTATCTATCTATCCATCTATCCATCCATCTACCGTATCACTTGTATCTAATGTATCACTATCGTATCTACAGTAGCTATCTATCCATCCATCCATCCATCTTATCACCAGTATTAAAAACTTTCAATCAAAGTTTTAGCTAACATTTATAGTTCGTCTTAAGAATTTTCAAACTGCAACTCTGCATCCTGTTTAGTACCTCAATACAAATTCAGGAAATCAAAAGGTTCTCTCAATTCAATTTTGAATAGAGCATTAGCCTGCTATTTACCAGTTTGTACTACAAATTAATTTAACTTAAATTAAACATTTTCATGTAAGCAAAACAATTGGTAACACCTTCCATTTATTCTTTCAAACAAAAACAATGACGGAATAAATGGACAGCATCCAATGTTGCCAAATGAAATTAGCCACTGCAAGTGTGCACTTGTGTTTTAAGATGTTTGGACAAGGAATGGGAGTTTGTGGGGGTGGTGGTGATGGGATGAGCACATGGCCTTCATGCCTAATTCATAGGCATTATCTGACAAGAGCAGCGCTGTTTCCACAGGGCCTAGACCAGGACACAGCAGAATGAAAATGTCAATCTGCACACTTGGCTGAGGCTCAGGTGCACAAACATGGCAGAAGTGACCCTACACCATTCCTCTCTGAGGTCAGTGACAGTGCCATCAAACAGATGGCATGCTCAAAAACGACATGAGCGCACTAGTACCAAACAAGCTCCGACAAATGATAAGAGGCATTTAACCTCGCGTTGTCATTTCATTGTGTACATCTGGAGAATGACTGCTTAATCTCAGATTAAAAAGGTTTAAAGTACTAATATAATGATTTCCAATGATAATATTATAGTGAAGTGTGAGTGCCTGAGTACTAGTACTAGGCTACATTTTACCATCAGTATGAGTGTATGAGGTGTATGCAGCCCCATTTCTGACACCTTGTCTCTCACACTACTCCCAAGGGCTGGGAGCGCACAACATCAGTGACCCACTCTCATGCCTTATTCAAGGCCCTGTTACAGTAGACCAGAAACTCACATTCAGAACTCTGTGGCAGACTAGCATTATCTGCAACAGATCAACAACAGACACATTGGTCACAAAGTCAATTTTTATAAGTCAATATTTACTAAGAGGTGACTCTCAGATGATCCTGTAAATAAAACAGGAGACAGAAGCAAATCAAATATCATGTACCTTAAATCAATCCACTTCTCTAAAAGCAGGGTAATGCCTGTTACATAGTAAATATCAAAAACATTGTATTATATTATGTAGTATTTTTTTTATTTTTATGGTTCCATCTCCCCTTGTATTCGCCATCTAATCACCTAACAGAAGTTTTGTCTCTCTCTACACACAAAATACAATTTTTTTTTTTTGCCATTTTTAATAAAATTAGAGAACCCTAACATTGGTGATTAAAAGCACAAAAAATGCTAATAATCAAACCTATATAAACAAATAAAATCCTATAGGACACATAAACGTCTCATGTTAAATGGAATGCTTAGATTTAAACTATTTGATTTAAAAATGTACAAATGACTCCAAAAATATAAATATATAAATAATTACACAATCTAACAATATCTAGCTGAATAAATATTTTAGCAGAAATATCTTGAGAATCTATTTTAGCAGAACAGGTCTTGAAAATGTTGCATTCACTATTAAAATTTCTATGCAACATAATGGTGGTTAAACAGCCATTTAACAAAATTAGTGAAAGAGGCATGTCAGTGGGGTTGATGACGTAACCATCTTAATCTCAGTAAATCCTTACTCTAACTATTGGGAATAATAATTGGGACTGTTGGTGTACATATAAACAGTAAAGAGACAAGGCTCACATCTCAGAGATGTCTGCACAAGAACGGGTTAACATTTAGAGAAGCTGTTGATAAAACAAAGTGGAGTGAAGACTATCTAGCGAACATCCAGAGGCACAACAAAAGGTGAATAATTCATTGTGGTTAGTCGACTAAATATATGCGTCACTCAGCTTGTGTCACCATGCTAGATTAAGTCGACCGGATGCAGTTCTCCGAGGGGACATTATAGCGAGGTGGCACTGTGAGGTACAACTCTGTGCATTCTCTCTCTCGCTCTCATTTCCGCTGCCACCTACACTGTTCTTCATCTATTTTCCTCCAACCCTGACGCCATTCTGTTATGTGGCAACACATTGCTGTTTTTTTCCTTTGCAAAAGGTCTCTAAATAATGGACAAACTTGGTTGTAGGGTGGCATAAATGAAACATAGAGCCCTGGTGGCGGCAGGAGAAGATGTGTAGCTGCTGTAAATAATTCAGCTGTCAAATATCACAGTGACGATCACGCCAAGGATGGAGCAGAGTGGCGCCCCTGCCACCTGCCTGCAAGCACCCACACTCTTCAGCGCTGACGCGGAGCAGGCCATTAGTGTGAGGCCAACAGTGAGAACTGAACTCCACAGATAAAGAACAAGATCTGCTGAAGTATGGATCTGTTGTTATCTAGTAAAGAGCTTTAGCTGGAATAAGGGCTTGCCTCACTAATGGACAGCTGAAAGAAAGAGAGTTACATAGTATATGCATAGTATATAAACATCTACTTTGATACACATCTGAAACGGATAGTTTGAGCAGAACAATCTCACTTCCTCCAGCTATTAAGTAAACGTGAATCGTGTGAGAAAAGAGCACTACTGCTAATATGGTCCATTTATATACAGTGCCGTTCAAAAGTTTGGGATCAGTAAGATTTTTAATGTTTTTTAAAGACGTTTCTTATGCTCATCAAGGCTGCATTTATTTGATCAAAAAAAAACAGAAAAACTGTAAATTTGTCAAATATTAATGCAATTTAAAATAACAGTTTTCTATAACATACTTTAAAATATAAATTATTCCTGTGAAGCAAAGCTGAATTTTCAGCAGCAATACTCCAGTCTTCAGTGTCACATGATCCTTCAGAAATCATTCTAATATGCTGATTTATAATCAATGTTGGAAACAGTTGTGCTGCTTAATATTTTTTGGGACCTGTGATACTTTTTTCAGGATTCTTTGATACATAAAAAGTTAAAAAAGAACAAAGGTAGTGTATATTGTATATATTGTGTTAAAATATACACTATTCAAAAGTTTAGGGGTCAGTAAATTATATGTTAACGTATATTAAAATAGGAAACCAATATTAGAAATTGCAATAATATTTCACAATATTACTGTTTTTGTCCTGTATTTTTGATCAAATAAATACAGCGTTGATGAGCATAAGAGACTCCATTAAATATCTTACTGAAAAAAATAAATAAAATCTTACTGATCCCAAACTTTTGAACGGCAGTGAAAAAATATACAAATTCAAAAACTTTAAATAGATAGATATATATATATATATATATATATATATATATATATATATATATATATATACACACACACACACACACATACATACATACATACATACATATATGCATGTGTGTGTATGCGCGTTAACATAAGATTGTTATATAAATAAATACAGTATCTGTGTAATAGAAATCCCTTGAATCACATGCTGTAGTACCTTTACTGATACTGCTGAGACTGCAGACAATATGCTGAGAGGCCTTGAGGGCTCATAGCCTACGCTCAGACCCCCTGTAGAGCACTTTGACTATGAGGGGATGCAAGTTGTACAGATACATCCACCAACCCCCCCTTTCCACCCCATCTCAAGCACCAGGCGCCAGCTTAGATGCATCTTCACACAGGCAGCTTGGCGACGTCAGTTCTAATGGCCCCTTATCTTAATCTGCTTTAAAAGCATCCTGCGTTTCCACAAGATCTTTTCACCTTTCCTAGCCCACATTTAATAAGCAGGCCCTCCCAGCTGTTTAGCCCTTCTTGTCATGAGGTCATGCCAGACAACATGGGGCAATGCGGTTAACAGGGTCCAACTGAGACGGGCTGGAAGCTGCAAAACCACACCTTGAGAACCGTAAAGGGCTTGCGTGCCTATTTGTGAGAGTTATGAATGATATTGTTGAGGGGCCTGAGGGTGGCATAGCACAACTGGTGTCATGGGGACAAATAGCCAGAACAGATACAAATATACATGGTCCCTAGAAGAGTGGAGAGATAGGGATCAAGCAGGAGTGTTGAGAGGTGTCTGGAGACTACAGATGGTCTGCTCCTCCTCAGACGGGACTCTTAGGCTCCAGAACCTCCACAGTCTCCATTGAGTGCCTAAACTGCTCAGCTTCCAGATTAAATATTAATCCACATGGAACAGTCATACATGGACATGATATACAATAGGGAATTTATGTGGTCAATATATAAAGAAACTGGTTCTTGTTTTAAAGTTGGGGAAGCATACTATGATCCAGGCAGGCTAAATATATTGGAATTGCACACTAAATGTACATCAACATTAAGATGTAAATGCACACACACACACACACACAGATATTTAAGAAAGGTAATCATCCCCTCTGAGGGTACATCGTGACAGGCAGCTTGAATAGGGCTGAAATATTCATGAGCTAAACGTAACAAACAATGAGGAACAAAGTATTTTTCAAAGGCTTTCAATAATTGAACCTGTTACCTGAAAAGGGATACAGAAAAACCATGAGCCAGCACTCAAAGGTTTTGTTCATTATCCATAATACATTACGGCTACATATTAGCGCATATGGTCATCATCTGACCACTGCTATTGAATTTTGAAAGTTAATTCTTGTGTTATTACTTAGTGGATACTCTACCGGAATGTCAGACAGAAACCATAGTCTTACACAGCATGCAGATGATATTTTTATAGCAGTTTATGGAAAACATCAGCATGTTTACAGAAATGCAAAGTTGTGGTCTCTAAGGCCTCCCAGTGGCAGCTTTGTAGAACTGCAGTATCAAACTGACATGACTTACAGTAAAAAAAAAGAACAACTAGTGGTTCAGATTCTTACATTTTGTTAAATTATTTATATGCAAAGAAATAGAAAGATGCGACTGTATTGCTATGCAGAATGAGCAATGACACTTACATCAGCCAGCAGCACTAACTGAAGAGAATACTGACTGTACGTACCTTGTAGGATGGCAGGAAGCAGAGAACCCCTCGGCTCACTATGTGGCAGACTTTCAACAGCAGGGCCCCTACTTCATCCTGGAAGGCAAATGTCTCTGCATGCTGAAATGTGGCGCAAAGTTTACGACCCTGAGGTCCTGCACCAACTGTACCGACCCAGACCTGCAACATAAAACCAATACACACCTATTATACAACTCCATTCAAAAGTTTGGGGTATTTTTGTAAAAGAAATTAAACTTTTATTCAGCAAGTATACATTAAACTGATCAAAAGCGACAGCAAGGACATTTATAATGCTATAAAATATTTCCTTTTCAAATAAATGCTGTTCTTTGGAACTTTATGTTAATCAAAGAATCCTGAATTAAAAAAAAAAAAAAAAAAAAAAAAAAAGTGTAGCGGTTTCCACAAAAATATTCATATTACAATTTCTAACGCTGACCTGTGACTTGCTGATGACATGATTTGCCTCCAGCTGGATGGAGAATTTGATGCCCAGTTCAGAGGAAAATGAGCCCATCGGAGAAAGGGTGCCCGAGGTCAGCACGATACTCCGCACTGAGCCGCTCAAATCTGAAAATGCCTGTCGTGACACACATCACCAGCGATGACAGCTAACAAATCATACTCCTAGTGACAACATCCAAATGAGACTTTAAAAGTACTACAGAAAGAATAGTTGCTCTCACCACAGCAGGGTTGAGGCACCAAAAGCTCAGGGTGTGCAACAGAGTTTTGGTGCGGGTGCTCTGTCGGCGACGCTGGGGTCGTGCAAAAAAGCCCTGAGCGTCAGGCAGGTCCTGCTGGGTGGTCCACATGTAGCTCTGCTGGAGGGCCACACGGTAATCATCTGCAAACCTGTACATATTTACAAATAGAGAAATCAAGTAAAACTAACAGATGAATGTAGAATAACTAAAGTGGCTTACTAGAGCATGTAGTACAAGATTTAATCAAAGCTTTTAAAAAGACAAGGATTATCAAGTACAATAAAATACATTGGAAGTTATTTTCATGCATTAAACTAGGGCTGGATGACATGTCAATTACACAACATGCATTTATGATGATTTTGCTGAAGAATGTGTCATTAAACTAATTTCACCAACCCTTACTATCCCTGCGACTTGCAAGTATGAGAGAATTAGGACAGAAATGTTTTAATAGCATCTCTGATTTAAACATCAGTAGCAAAAAAAAACATTTTTATTTACCTCTTGCAGTTTATTTTGAATTTATGGTTCCTGTGTAAATTTTACATTTAAATCTTGTCAACTTTTAGGAGTACAACATCATAAAGATAGCTTTAAAGCTAAAAGACATGGACTAGAAGCCATAAAACTCCAATTGTGATTTTAAGGGTTCTTTAAAAATCACTGCCAAAAACCTTTTTAGAGATAGTAAGGTAAGAAGAATGATGGGTAGTTTGTGATAATGACCTGCAATTTTGTCTGAAAAGAAATTCCAGCACCATAAAGAGGCTTTTGAGCATTGACTGAGTGTTGGAGCTGATGGTGGGAACCTGCACCACGTCTTCTCTCCCGTTCACTAGCCCGATCCGCTCCTCCTTCTCCAGCACTGCTGCCAGGTTTTTCTACACAAAGCAGACACAAATCAGATAAAAAGAGGATAGACTGTTAGTATACTCCTTTCTGGTCAAAGGCAAGAAAGATACATGGAGGAAGGATACCTGTAGCAAAGAGAAGGTGTCTGCTGTGATGCCAAGGCCATGGAAGATGCCAAGAATCTCTGTCCCTGTCCAGACCTTACAGGAAGACTCATATTCACGCTCCTCCAAGCTATTGCAGCTTTCCTGCACCCAGCTATATAAATGTAAGGAAACAAACATAATGAATTTAACTTCATTTCTTTCAAAGAGCAATATTAAGCTCTAAAGTTAACACAAATTACAGATTTGGCCAAATAAAGAAATATCAAGAATATTCAGAAACCAGATCTCTGACATATTACTTCTCATGATAAAGCAGAATATGGATATCCTACTGCCTAAGATGAGAAACTATTGGAGAAAAGATGGCCCATACTTGGCAAGGCTGCAGCAAAAGGCGAGCAGAGGCCTGTGCTGATCGCGACGAATGTTGTGTGTCACCATTCCATCCATCTCATCACGTGCCTGCAACAGCTGAGCTTGGTTCAGAGTGTAACTGGCACTCTCACGGGCACAGTCCTCTATGTTATGAGCCTCATCCAGCACCAAAATCTGCTCCTTCAGATTGATTTCCATCTGGTAGAGGAACAACATGACAGTTATCACCAGATGGATAAATACAGAAATTCTTCAAATATCCTAACAAACGTGTCACTTCAGCTTCAACTGACTACGTTAAAATAGGGGTGAACAGATTTTGTTAATGTTTTTAGTTTCTCAAGTCTGCATTTACTTGATCAAATATATAGAAAACAAATATATTGTGAAATATTATTACTATTACTTAAAATAATTATTAATTAAAAATTTCCGTTTTAAATCTTTTTTTTTTTTTTCATTCCTGCAGCTCAGAGTAGACAATGGAACTAACAACACCAAGATCATGGGTTTGATTAGAAATGTATGTAAAGTAAGTCACTTTAGATAAAAACGTCTGCCAAATGTATAAATATAAATTTAAAATGTAATTTATTTCTGTGACGGCAAAGCTGAATTTTCAGCAGCCATTACTCCAGTCTTCAGTGTCACAGTTATTCCGAAATTATGCTGATTTGGTGCTTCAGAAACAATTCTTATCTTTATCAATGTTGAAAATAGTTTTTTGCTGCTTAATATATATTTGTGGAAACTGTGACGCATTTTTTTATTTGGTGAATAGAATTAGAAAGTTCAAAAGAACAACATTTATTACAAAAGTTTTAACTCTCACTCTGATATAATTTTGTGTCCTTCTTGAAAAAAAAAAAATTATAGTGTATATATTAAACACATATTAAACCCTTGTGTATTATATAAAACACTTTCTAAAAATGAAAATGAATCACCTCATTTGTTTTTCTGGAACAAAGCAAGAAAATAAATTTTTAAATCTATATAAAGCAATAGCATTCTATATTATATAGCAGCTTATGATTATATTATATAGATTAAGTAGTAGCTTATGTATTGATGCTCACACTTTCACGAATAAGGGGGTCCAGCAGGTAGTTGTAAGGACAGAACACGATGCAGGCATCTTGCATGAGCTCTCGAGCTGCGTAGTAAGCACAGGACCGCAGCTTTCCGCCAAGACGCACCAGATCCTCAATGTCCCAGGCCTGATGTAGCCCATGAACCCACTGTAAAGTGCTCTGATCACGCATTTTATGCACATTGTGATAGTACCGACATGACAGACCCTGAAAGACATGAAAATAATACTCTCTTATGAAAACAGGTAATGTTTGAGATGCATAGCAAGCACCAGCAAGGCCAAGGTTGTGGGTTCGAATCCCAGAGAATGGATGAACTGATACAATAAACTGTTCATGTATTGAAAACTGCAGATGTTTTGATGCAATTAAATCACATACTTGGACACAGACAGATATTCGTAACACTTCCTTATAATAAATGTGTTTTTTTTATACAATTATTTAGGCAGGTGTCTCCTTGCAGAAAAAGGGAAGCATCTGTTTCACTGGAACCTGTAACATGCTGCTGAAAGGCTGATGGCAGCTTCCAGTATACATACTCAAAGAGGGATTAGCCGTCAATGAGAGCACGGGATAAATGTCAACCCGATCGTGCCGTTTTGATCCCCCTGTTCTCCAACTCTTATGAAGGTGATGATGGCACTGCTGAGGGGTGTGCGAGCTAACGACAAGTGTCTGAAAGGCCTATGCTCTTCAGCCATTCAGTAAGACCAGGACAGCGGAATAAAGACTCGGAGTGGACACAAGAGATGGGGCCCCAGGGAGGATGAGGAAAACGACAGCTCATTCTCTCCTCTCTCCGAGCGGGCTTGTCGGCACGGTCTTCCCCGCTTTCATGTGCAGGGGCGCGACACAGTCGAGAGGTGAGTGGACACCTGTGGTGACAGCATAATAGGTATCATTACGCGGGCCGCCCGATGGTCAGAGACTAAGCAACACGGACAATACCGAAGCTCCCACTGGAACAAAGTGCGTTTGAAGCCTTTGACAAGGCTTCACAACGAAAAAGGTCTGTATGACTGATTGGGGATATTATCGCCTGTAACTGTTCTCCACAGCTTTGGTGACGGAGATTAAGTTTGTGAAACCTTAAAGCGAGGGTTTGCGTTTCAGGGTCGCCATCTCGTCTTCTTTTCTTACGACAGTGTTACAGTGAAAGGAGAAGAGCGTTCACAGAATAAGTGGCCACACTTGCTGTTTAGCCTGAAGGCTCCTGTGAAGATCAGGAAATGAGGTGTTTGGTTCCACAGCAAAGAGTGGGTCAATCTCCGTTCACAAGATCCAATTCAAGACTTTCAAAGGCTAACAAATTCATGATGAGCTGATCACCACTTAGGCCAAACACTTAAAGATGAATAGGGCAAAGGCCATGACCTGTACACTTAAGGTGGTCAGAGGAAACAGTGGGTGAACGGGTTATCTTTTTCTATACACACACAAAACACCATTATTGTTTAAAAATCTAAAATGAAACCATTCTAATAATGCACCATCAATTTGGACCACCAAAAATTTTAATCTTCAGTCAAATGCTGTTTGCAGCCAAAGAAAACAGGCCAACATCACAAACAGAAACTGTTAAGCAGTGGCCACATTTACTGTTGTTCAGTGGATTTTGTGGGCAAAATCCAGTAATTTCCAATAGGCATCAGGAATATCATATGAAAGATTTACACATGCAGATTTCACAGCAGGTTCAAGTTGGTCACATGGATTCATGGCATTGACCAAGCTCTCTGGTTTTAAAGTGACTTCTATGTGAGCTGTGCTTCATACATTGCTAACAATTGCTGAAATGACGTTAATGTAACCATTTGCACAATTACCATTTAACACTACTTAAGTCTTTATTAAACTATTAACTCTTTGCAAGTCATCATTGCATTGAACAACATAAGCACAATTGCGATGTTTTAGACATCTATACAGCTGTACATACAGTAACAAGAAAACAAAAGTATTAAATATTATTTATTTCTATGATAAAATATTCTAATATTCATAGAATATCTAGAATACGATAAAATATTAAATCAAATTTAAGTTATTCCAAACAAAGGCTAATTTTTTTTTTAAGATGTATTTTTGGCATCTTCACCTTTATTACGATAGGACAGATCAGAACTGACAGGAAGCGAAGTGGGAGAAAGATAGGGAGCAGGATTGGGAAAGGAACTTCGAGTCGGGATTCGAAATTTGGGACGCCTGTAGTGCAATGGCGCTAGTCCACAAAGCTATTAGTGCCGACAACAAAGGCTAAATTTAAAATGAACATTTTTAGTAATACATTAAGCTTTTTTGGCCTAATGTATCCAGAATTTTTGTTTCTGAGAATTACTTTTTATGGCCTCGAAATATAAGTGGAGATTTTAGGACAACAGAGAGAAAGAGATTCATTGACGATCTTTAGGTTTCTCTCAAAACTCTAATATTGGCAGAGTTCAGGGTTCAGGCCTTGAACTCAGTGAACCAGGAGATGACTAAGTCTACTCTCTTTTATCCCTCTGAGAGGCTCTAATGATGACAGATGAATGAAGAACCTGTGCTCAAAGGTGGTTGTGATGTCACACGGTGTAATCTGGGAAGGGTCCGACTCACATTCTTAGCCTCCAGCAGCTCCTTGCAGCGCTCGTTGCGGTTGGCATGAGGCACCACTTCGGGGTGGACACAGGTGTGGTCTCGGCTGGACAGTATTGTCATGGGCACGGTGGAGTAAAGCGTCCGTTTGAGCTCCCGTGCAATCTGTGTGATCTGCTTATGAGTACGAGTGCCGAAGAAGATCTTTGGGATCTTTTTCCTTCCGTTTCCCTCTTTATCATTGTCCTTGGACTTTTCAACCGTTTTCTGTCCTGCTTTGAGGGTGGCGCAAGGACAGAGCGAACAAGACACAGGAGACTGTCAAATACAAAGAGAGAAAAACAAGTCAAGCATAAACATTACAAAGAGAAACAACCTACTTGAAGCAATGCTACAGCCCTTGTTTGTCCAGATCATGAAAAGGCTTTTGTATAAGCGGTCATATAGATAATCATTCACATAACAGGCAAATGCTATAAGTCAAGACAGAATGACCCCAAGCAAGACTGTAATTTTAGACCGTGCCATTGTTCATGCTACTGGCCCCTCTGATTGGATCTCTTTAATTGCAGCTTTCACACAAAGGGCCATGCTTGCCTGCAGCCAGCTCTAGTGGTGAAACTGATCTTGAGGATGGTATGAGCATTTTAAGTGTCCCACTTCCCCTCCATTCATGGGAATGACACACAACTCATGTGTAACACAGCTGGTGTCAAGCAGAGAGTCACTGCTTTATTCTGTGGGAGACAGCGGTATTGTCTGAGTACTGAAATACTGCATGCATAAAACAAGCAAAGCTTGTGAAGTGTTTAAATCTACAGTATATCTGAACTGCTATGCCTGGAATATTTAATATAGGAACTGCTATAAAGAAACTGGACAAAGTCAATATTTCTTCACCATAGTGAGCTTAATCTTTGCCTGTATGTTTATGAATCAGGTTTCTAATCATTTTTGATAGGTAGGGACAGATTTTCTGCCGTAATTTTAGTGGGAAAATAAAATCAGCAGAATTCTGCTGAGTGGATTCAAACATGACAAAATGTTAAACAATACAGTTCAAAAGTTCAGGAAGTTCAGTAAGATTTTTCCTGAGAGAACAAATGCAAACTTGGTGAGCATAAGAGATTTAAAAAAAATACTGCCACCACAAACTTTTGAACGGTACTGTATATGCTTACAAAACATATGTTTACAATAAATAAACACGTAAATCAATCAATCAGAGTCAAAAGAGCACTATTAAAATTCTATTAAAAAGCCTATTCAAAGTATATTGCATTTATAACCATTTTTTTCTTGTTCTGTCTGAAATGTAAATGTAATAAAATACAATAAAATGTGACTTTTACAAGAATGTACAATTTATTTATTTTTTTTTTTTTAAATAAAACCGACACACAAAAATCAATCATTTTAAAATCTACAAGTGAATTTAGGCATCACAACATTATGCATACGAAAAATTGTTCATTTTTAAATTTGCTAAAGATTACATTTAACTGTGCCATTAAATTACTATTAGTATTAACATTAAAAATTGGTTTTGAACTTTAAGTGAGCGTCAGATGGCGGCAAAGGTGATCTAAATAAGCATGTACAATTAAATATTCAATACTGATTGATACCAATAAATAAAATCTCCTATATTAGTCTTGCTTCAGTCCTTGAAAATAATAGTAGCTTCTTTTCTTTTCCTAAGAGTGACAGTAAGATTATCCCTCATAAGCAAATGCTAAGTCATGGCATGTGTTACACCTTCACATCAGGGATCAAGCTGTCCTTTAGCCTGCACTGCACTGAAGAGGTCCAGCTCCGGTTACCCGAGCTGCTTCTCAAACCTTGTTTGTCATTAAATATTACAGTAAGTGATAGAATGGAAGCGAACGTGAGCCTGTCTTGCAAACTGTCCCCCGATGGGACAAAGACCCGGGCCGACGTGCTAAATAAACAGAGAGCTGGCAGCAGCTAAGGTTACGGCTTCGCAGGAAGAGTTACGGCCCTGCCGATCATCTTACCTGCTGCTGCCACATTCAATAGGCCAGTCCAAGTATCCTGCCTCCTATACCGAATAATTACTTATTCATTGCAGGGGGGAGAGAAAGGGCTGATTGTGAATGGGAGGCCTTGTCAGCAGCCGTGCAGGAAACAGCTGACACAAGGGTATCTGTTACACGCAGCCTGCCACAGTTTCGGCCCCTCTCGCTACCGCGCAGCAAATAAGACTCCCCTGGAATGCAGATAACAGCCTCCATTGGCCGAACCTGCCGCCACAGACACATTCAGACGGAGTGGCGCATTCTTTCATGGCAAGGCCCTGATATCAGTGGAGCAGAGAGCTACACCTCAGGCCACTCCAGACCTCAACAGCGGCTCCTAATAAAACAGTGCGTGGCATTGTGTGGGAGCGTTAACCCAAGCATGCTGTTCCAGTCAGGGGCAGACACCTGCAGATGCATCTAGCAGCTCATTGCTCTGCTCAGAAAATGTGGCCATTGTTCTGGCACCAAAAAATGAGCAAGGATATTGGGAAAGTGTCTTTGGGGGTTTGTAGAAGCACTGGTGTACAATGACAGTGTTTCACAGCTCTTGTGGGACCTAACAGCTAGTTACAGTTCAGGGCCAGCACACATACTACTCAAATACATAAAATAAGCTGCTGGTCACTATGTGGTGTATTTAATGGATAATGGATATGTGTAGGAACTAATTATCTTTTTCTTTTTTTTTTTTTTTGTCCAAACTAGAACTGAATGATCTTCATGATGTTCAGTACATTAACAGCTCCAGCATGTGCAAAATGAAAGTGAGTCGGAAAGTATTTTTCATGTATTACTATTCAGCATTAAACATACAGCACGACCGGTGAAGATTGATTATCGAGCAAATTACTCCCATAAGTTGATTTCTTTTTGGAGAAAAAAAATAAAAAATAAAATACAGTGCAACCAATGAAGTCAAAAGACTGCCAAGTGAACGACTTTTAGAAGCTGGTTTTTTTAATGAATCAAAAACATTTAGTGCTACAAGTGTAGTCCATTTCCCATGCTAATGACTCTTAGGAGCCAGTTGTTTTTAGTAAATCAAACACATTGAGCACAACCAATAAAGCCACTTTTTCAAATGACGTTTATAAACTGGCACTTTTAAATGAATTAAAAACATACAGCATAACTAGTAAAGTCAGATTCCCAAGCAAATGTCTCCGCTTTTAATGAATCAAACACATAGAGTGTGATCAATTAATTCATTAGCTTCCCAAGTGAACAACTTTTATGGATGGGTTATTTTTTTATGAATCAAAAACATACAGCACAACCAATAATGTCCAATTCCTGAGATAATGACTCTGATTCACTAAAAACAACTAGCTTGTAAAAAACATTCAAGCGAGAACAAAGAAGCTAAAACATTCCAAGGTGAATGACTTTTATAAAATGGTTCTTCTTAATGAATCAAAATCATGTAGCTCTACTTGAAGTTAGATTCCTGAACAAACAAACTTATGAGCCAGTTGTTTTTAGTGATTTAAACACAGACTGCGATCAATGAAGTCAAAAGATTCCCAAGTGAACAACTTTTATAAACGGTTTCATTTTTAAGAATCAAAAACATACAGCATAACCAATGAAGTACGATTCTTGAGCTGATGATTCCGATTCACTAAAAACAACTGGCTCATAAACACATATGCAAACAATGAAGTCAAAAGACTCCCAAGTAAACAACTTAAATGAACCATTTCTTTTTAATGAATTTGCAAAATAGTCATAGCAACTAATAAAGTTCAATTTTCATGCTAAAGTTGTTTTTTATAATCGGAAACACATACAAATTAGATGGAGGAGTCAATAACTTAAACTCAAATTCAAAAGAACCATTAAGAAAGTAGAATTATTAAGACGAATCAGCATCAGAACCGGAATTGTTAAATTCCTGTGTGAAGAGGCGGAGGATTCTACCAAGTACTTATCAGTTACTGGTGAAAAACATTATAAGAGCTGGGTTTGTTCTGTTAGACAGTGGCATTTCTGTTTGCCAGGTCAGGTGTGGAGAGAGCAGCTCCTGTGTTTGAGATGGTGAGGCTAGATTGTCTGCACTCTACAATGGTCCTGTGGTGGAAGATGCAGGCCTGAGTGTGAGCACGAACAATGGAGACTGCATTTCAACAGGCTGGCTCTGAGAGCCTGACACCTGAGAGACTGAAATCTCACACTGTCCGCCTGCCTGGGCCACTGCACCCTCACCATACAGATGGACAGAGAGAGAAAGAGATAGCGGGCGAGAGACAGAGACAGCGAGTGAAGCATTTCAGTGAGGTCTTTACTCCCTATAGCCCTCCTGATAGCTGCCCCGGAGCGCCCCCACCCTGCAAATCCCCAATCTCACAAAGCACCTGTTTATCCCCGGAGCGCCGTAACCAGCGGGTGAACCCCATTCAATATTTATCCCAGGCTTTCACAGATCACTGCCAAGCAAGGCAAACCTCTTAATTAAACTGGAGCTCGCTTCAAAGGGCCCATTGACAATGTCAGTCAGCGCTGGCAGGGGCCGAGAACGGTGTCAGGTGAGAGAGTGAAACCTAAGGCCTGTTTTCTCTTCTTCCCCCCTTACCCAACACACCCATCGGCCCGCCCATCAGGCCAGGGCCATCCTCTTCGGTGACAGTCCACCAATCTTGAGGAACGCATAGCACAAGTCACTCCTTTTCCATTGTGCCGCTTGTAAGCAATATGTCCTACGGTGTGACAGGACAATCACACTGACAGATTCTTTTCACCACTGGCCATGTGAATACCTGTGGTGTTTGTTACATTGCATCAGATTTTCTAAGAGGCCTTATGCAGTACATGGTGATGCTAAGCTGCATTTTATAGCCCTACATATCAGCCTCTCTCAGCAAAACAAATAAACCATATTCATAACACTTTGTAACCCCAGATTAGGAGGATTTCTGCTTGATGGAAATGATGAGGCGTCAATAGTTTGTTTAAGGTTATCAAATTATCGATTATAGGTCAGGCAGATTTCCAAAGTGAAATCCAAAAGGCCTTCCCATAAAGTCTATAAGCTAAAACTAAACAAATCTAGCATCCTCAAACGTCTGTAAAAACTGTTTTGCATTCAGGCAGACATCGCTTTGGCACCATTCTACGTAGGATGAAAGCAACTATGTGTGCATACATTTACTTTGGAGTCATATGGCTTGTTGTGGCACAGTACTAGTCAAATTATAGTAATTAAACAGAGATAATTCCTGCTTAGAGACACATAATTAAGTGTTCAACAGAAGTGTGAAAACCCCCCCGCAATAAATCCAATAATATCCCCATGAATCTTTGACATCTCTGTTTTGAGCCATCCTCTGCTGCCATCAAGTGGTCAACAATAAAATAACACCATATATGCAATATTACATTTATAACATTGTTTAATTTGTTTAATAATTATAAGTTGCAACTAAATAATTAATTATGATATTGATTAAAATATTATTTCTTTAATAGCACATACTATTCCTGTGGCATCCTTGGTAAAACAGCTGAAGTAGGGATAAAATGACAAATTCTGTCATCATTTACTAACCCTAATCTTGTTCCTGTATGACTTTCTTTCTTCCGTGAAACAAAAAATAAGATATTTTGGGGGGAAAAAATCTTAGTACATTTCCATACGATGGAAGTCAATGGTTACCAAAACTGTTTGGATACCAACATTCTTCAAAATATCTTCTTTTGTGTTTCACAGAATAAGGTCATACAGGTTTGGAATGACATGAGGGTGAGTAAATAACGACAGAATTTTCATTTTTGGGCAAACTATCCCTTTAATGGTATTGGATGATGAAATGAGGAGAAATATCAAACAGTGCCCTCCATGGCTATTTTTGACACTTTATTACATCATAGTTTCCCAATTAGAGATAAGAGCAGAAAATGTGTCTGAGGTGCACTCACACAACACTGTGGCTGTGACTCGCAGCTGTCAGCTCTGGCACCACTTTTCAATTCCATGGTCCAACTCTGAGCCCCGGGCACAGGTCTCTCCAGATGCTCCTCCTCTTCATCATCATCATCATCATCAATGTAAATCACTCCTCGCTCGAGACATCTTCGCCTGCTGCTCTGTGGAAAGAAAAAAAACTGAGTGTGATGACAAGACTCAACAAGCCAATCAATAATGTCACAGGAATAGAAGCTATTTGTAGCAGTACCTTCTGCTCTGTGCTTGGTGTACGAATGCGCTTCCTGTCAGTCTTAAAATCATCATCTTGTTCTCCATTGGAGAGAGCGGCTTGAAATTTCTCAGACAGCCGGGAAGACAAAGTGGACTTCCTAGACTGGTCACTTTTGACTGCTGAAGCAAGAAAGCATAGTGTAAGAAAACAGACAAAAACTGAGTAATTTTTTATTTTTTTGGTCAAAAGGTTTCAGAAAATGCTTACCTTCTTTTGAGAGAGGTGTTGTAGCTTGAGCAGAAGTACCTTCACGAGGAAGATCAACCAGAGGTGGTTTAGATGCTGTGCTGCTGGAAGTGGGGTGTGCATTTCGGTTATGGCACACACACTGACATGGAGTAGCCACTTCTGGTTTCTTACAGTCAGTCGAACTAGTGCCAGCCTCATGTTCTTTACCTTAATACATGGTAAAATGAACAAAATGAGTGTCATCATAAATGCTTTATTTTATAGAGTGAAGAATTAATAAGAGTTTATTATCACAGAGGTCATAGACAGATTAGCTTGTCTCCGAATAGTCAATTTGGGGTCTTGGATATTTAACATGAAATGGAAGTTGTGGTCAATTTTGAAAGAAATTAGGCTAATATTTTTATTCCGCAAGGATGTATTAAATTCATCAAACATGACAAGTCTTTAATATTGATACAATAAATCAACAAATAATGCTCTTTTAAACTTGCTTATCAAAGAATCCTGAAAAATTCCTGAATTCTGAACGACCACGTGATACTGAAGACTGGAGTAATGGTTGCTGAATTGGTTGATTCAGGAATAAATTACATTTTGAAATAGAAATAGAAAATAGATGCCAGAAACATCGAGAAAAAATTTCTAGACATACCAAACTGTGCTTGCTGCCATGCGAGGGCCGAACAAAGCAAAGCGAGACTCTTCCCACTGCCAGTAGGGCTCTCCAATAGACAGTGCTGCCCATTGTTAAGTCCACGAATGATCTAAGAGAGATAAACCATAAATGACAGCTATCAATCAAAACTAAAGAGGCTATTTTAAAAGCTTTGTATGAAGATGAGACCGATGATAAAGGATTACAAATATGTTTACTAACTGTAAAACACAAAAACAAATCTGTCAGTACAACAGATCTTACTGAGTTCATCATGGCCAGCTGAGAGGGATAAGCTTTGCAGGGAAAGTTTATTTTCACCCCTCCTATGGTGTACTCCACTGGAGCCGCAGCCATTCTGTGTCCAATGGAGGATGTCACTGTCTGAGGAACACAATCATTACAGCTGCATACGACTGGAAAACTGGCTTCATTTGACAGCTCCACTCCAAATAAGTGAATTGTGGGTAAATTTACACCAAGTTTGGCTGACAGCCGATCATATAAACTGACTGATTATTTCAGAATGTGGTAAAAACAGATTACAGAACTGAAAAATATATTTCTACTAATAAACTTTTGGGGATTTGAATCTGCTCTAAATTCATCAATCTATCTACATGGGTAATATTTAAAATGACGCTTAACATGACGGTAAGAGGTCTACTAACACGATTCAACCGGCTGCAGGGGAATAAACGAGTGTTTTCAGATAACGTTAACGTTAATCATAAACGTATACGACAAAACTGACTGCGTAGCAAGATATTTTCTGCTATTACTGCATATAAACAATACCTGTAGATTACTTCATTTACCTCAGGAGTAATGTGATTAAGAGGAATATCAGATGGGTTACTTCACAAAGAAAAGATGCATTTTGACGGGTTAAAATCATAGACTGTAAGTTATAAGGCACAAACACGAAACTCCCGCGCAGCAGCACACAACCAGACGTCCATACGTCAACGTGGCGTCCGCAGTCAAAATAAAAGACTCTTTACTTAACTTTATTTTTTTCTCTCTTTATTTATTTATTTTTTTTAATGTTTGTAGTTTTAAATTGGTCTGAAATCAAGAGGAAAATTATTATATATGCATTTAGTAGCAATAAAAATAAAATAAAATTCATTTAAAACAATCCAAGTGGTGTCTGTCCTGTGAACATTCTGTGAGGATTTGAGGTGGATATAGAATAGTCATGTGATTTATGATAGAAAAGCATCATAAGTATTTTAATTAATTTTTCCAAAGTAAAGATTTTTGGAATTTGTAGAACCTTTCATAAAAGGTAAACTAATTTCAGTTTTACAGCGTGTTGGAAGTGATAAGATAGCATTATTAAATTATTAATATAACTAAATAAGTCCCATAGAAATAAAATGAAATGGTCTAGCAACCCTTTTTTATTTTTAACGTTCTTTTATATTTTTCAAAATAAAAGTAACTCTAAATGAAGTCCAGTTATAAGAAACGAGCAATTCAGTTACAAGATCCGCGTGTTTATTCTGAAAAATCAGTCAGATTCACTTCATTTTCTACATGTCTGACTGGATATGGGTGCAAGTAGGCTAAATAATTCTATGCTCTTAAAAAGAACCGAAGTTTGTTAATAATTTACGAAAGTATTTGGTGAATCCAGCAAGTGGCCCGAAGATACACAGGTGAGAGGAGGATTCTTTGAGAAAGTTATCCAGCCACAACAGAGTTTGAGATACTACAAGCATATCTCGTTCTTCTACTGAGCTATATTAAAACACTGATTTTTTTTTTTTTTAAGAACTCTGGCAAAACAGACTACAAAACTGAATTTTTACGAATCGCTAAAGGATTTCAGTTTAATCTTTTCAATATTTTCAGCTATATTGGAGTCTATTCTCTTCCATCCATTTTGTCACAATATGTGTGTTTTTCCTTGGGTCAGCATCGTCAGATCTAAAATTATGTGTCAGTTTTATTGTAGATATTGACATATGTAACTTAATTTCAATAAAGGAACAAAAAGCAGCAGCCATTTTTGTTTTTCTAGTGTTGCTTGCTGTTAATAATTATTATTTTAAATTAAAAACAAAAGCAAAGTAACCTAAAAGTGTAACAGAGTTGACATATTATGGTGGTGACACAGAAAAAAACAAACAAACAAAAAAATAACACTTATGGGCCATTGTTTAACTCGGAGCAGGTGAAACATGGAAAGTGAACCTGCAGGATTAATTTTAGTTTTTATTTTGCCTGATTCATAAGATGTTTGACAGAGTTGATGCCATTAAGTATATATATATTTTAGTCATATGAAATTGTGTAGTCATGATCTGAAGACAGGTGGAATTAGGAAAAACAAAGTCTTTTAAAACAGTGACAGGAGTCTGCATGGCACCAACTAGTTAATAAGGATGAGGCAGGATTATGCTGAAGCGTCATGCACAATCTGTGATTATGGTGATCTCAAGATGCTTGGTGATGTAATTGCACCTTGAAAATGTGCCCATAATCCCAGGATTAGCATTATTAACATGCTCAGAGTGCCGTAAACCTCATTTCCATATCACTCAGCATTTCAGATGTGATATTTCTGCAGGTTTGGTGTTCAGAAATGCTCAGAGAAGTGAGAGGTTTAATTCTCAAGACTTATTTTGTGCATGTTTGACAGTATGCAGCTACATATGACTCCAATGGTCCAAATTAAGCCAAAACAGTAGCACAGTGGGGTGATATTACATTGAAAAGCAGCATTGTGCAAATCTCAGCAGTTAAAACAATGAAATGTACATGTTGTGTCCAATTCCCTAGACCTAAAGGCATAATAACACCTGCCATAACACTTCGAGTTTGAGGTATAAGTTCCTACTCCAGATATAATACCATAATTGATATAACAAATATGACACTCAGAGTCATTTGTATATTCAGTTGTGTAACTGAGAGAAGAGGCTGATGGGAATCAAGTGATTTTATCTCCACCACGGCTGGACCGATGGGACCTTGTGACCTACATTCATAGCCAGCTGTCAAGCCAACAACATCACCTACATCCTCTGCCAGTTCCCCAGCCAGCAGATACATGATTAAAAACTTCATCACCCAGTCTGTGTGTTAGAGTTGATGTTGTGCTATCACCTAAGATGCATATTAATTATGCAGATCGTTTGCTTTATTTGTTAATATTCAGCCGAGCAGTACAGTAGTACTGATGTCAAAGGTAATTGTGTCCATATATTGCATTTGCAAGTGTGTGTGTGAGTGTTTGCTTGCATTTGCTATGGCATATTATAATTTTTTTACTGGTGATTTTGAAAAGATAACAGTAAAGCAGAAAGAGCTGCTTAGTTTATTCAGAGTTAGTGACAAAACCAGTAGAGAAGTAATAGATTATACATGACTTCATGTATCATTGCAATCTTTTAACAGTCCCCAGATTCTCTCAAGCAAGTAACCGTAATCATCAAACGTCCAAGGACTTATGCACAGTAGTCTTGTTGCTTCTCTTCTGTTTTTGTCAGATGTTGTGATTGCAACTTAGCATTAGTGTGAGAAAGGCTCACTAGTAATGAACAATGATATACTGTGTGTATGCACACGAACACGTTCTTCCCGAGCGTGAGGACTTTTAATTTGACGGAATGCAGCGCATTGGGGTGAAGTGCGTCACCGCGCTGCGCATACGTGACTTTTAGTTTCGCTTTAGTTATTACCTGTCTCCAGCGGGAATCAGTGGTGGGATTCCATGGCAGATAGCGGCCAGATGATCGTCTTCATGTTCATTTGAGTGTTTAAGTTGTGTGCGTCCAGAGAGAAAACCACACACACCCATACACGCATCCGAGTGGACGCTTACACTTCTACCGACATAAAGGAAAGACAGTACTATTCTGCACCAGCGCTCATGCTTCTATATTAATGGGAAAGAACATTTATTAATGCACCTCGTTACCTCCTGGCTCCCCCTGTTGCATATGCCTATATCAATAAACAGTTGAACTCATCCTCTTCTCCTCTCTGGTGTCCTAACCGGCACCCCCGGAGCGACTCCACCTCCTTAGCGCAGACTCGCACCTTACAGTCCTCAGCCCCCTCAGCTACATTTGGTCCTTCGAGCCGGATCCGCAGCTGTTCCGGGAACATGCAACAGAGTGGAGAAACATCCTGGGATCTATCAACTCGACCTAAGCGGCAGCGGAGGATACCGCGGTACCTTGAAGAATATGAGCTTGGCCCTGAGAGACAAGGAAAGCATGTCTCACCTCGTACAAGTTCACTACAGTATATGCATGGGGGAGACAGGTTGAGCTCCTATGGGGAGGGAGTAGCCATGATGACGCCAGAGGAAAGTGCACGTACTCCAAGGACCCCTCGTCAGGTGCAATGGGATTCAGAAATGTATGAGCACGATGAAGAGTATTCTCTCGGCTATGATACACATTCGACCGGCCCACAGGCAGGATGGACGGACACTTCTTCACCCTATGCAGAGAGCAGGAATGAGCGATATGAGATGCGGAGAGAGGACACAACATCACACAGGTCCACAGAGAATGTGCAGAGCAGTCCTGCACAGCTTTGGGGTGTTGAAAGGGAAATTCGTTCTCTTGCAGCACAACAAGAACCATGGCCGATACCACCCCCTCCAATACAGGGCGACTTCCCCGCCCGAAGGAAAGAAGAGGAGTGTGATGACTGGTTACCACCTCCACCATGGCCCTCTAAGGAACCGATGTCAGTGCCTCCAGAGAGTGAGGAGAAACAGATGGTCACTATAATAGATAGGATGATGAATCAGCTCCAGCTAATGAGAGACAGTGCTGTGTCCAGCTCTGAGACTAAGAGTCGTCTGTCTTCAACCCCTAAGAGACCACCCATTAGGAAGCCTCATGATTCTCCAACTCAGCCATCACAATATTACCCACCAGTCACGAGCGGTCTTTCTGGCGTAGACGGTGCTGAATCCAGGCCTCCATTTAACGGCTTATCAGGGCCTCACATGAGTCAGCGTACTTCCGCCCGAGATTTACCATATCAGCCTTCGTCAGCTGCTGTGGAGGAGAAAGAATATCGTGGACCAACGCCAAAAATCCCCCTCTTCATTCATAGGGACCCCATGGAATTTTCCCGGCTGAAGCTCGCCCTAACGAATTTGTTGCCGAGGTACGCCACGGAGCTCTTCAAATATCAGGTTTTAGTGGACCATCTGAGGTTGGAGGAGGCTTGCCTCATAGCTGACTCATACATCAATTCGACTAAGCCATACTCAGACACAATGGCGGCGTTGAATGAGAAGTTTGGGCAGCCACATCATGTCGCCTTAAAGAGGATCGCTGTTGTCATGGACTCCCCGGAGATAAGGCGGGGAGATACAGCAGCCTTTGAAAGGTTCGCTTTACATGTTCAGTCACTGGTGGGTATGTTGAAGACCTTGGGTCCTGATGGAGAAGTTGAGCTAAGATGCGGCTCACACGTTGCACGGCTGCTCACCAAACTTCCACCTGAGTTGAGGGCGAATTTCCGCCGCATGATGTTCCATCGTCAAGGCTCTACTCATACGCTGCTGGACTTGGCAGAGTGGCTACAGTATGAGTCATGGTGTCAAAGTTATGACATGCCATCCAACACCCGAGTCCAAGGGTCGTCAGGACACAAAGCTGAGAGGCGACACAGTAGATCGGCAGCTACCGTGCTGCATGGAACAGAGAGCTCTGCTGATAGTAAGACTGTCAAACAAGAGGGTCAAAGTCCCTCAGAGTCCAAAGGAAGAGGCAAGATAAAGCCCTACTGCCCATACTGTGAAAGCTCAGATCACTTTTTGAACAAGTGCCAAGCCATACAGAAGCTTTCAAGGGAAGAGGTCGTAGAATGGATTAAGGCAAATAAAAGATGCTGGAGATGCGGGAGGTCCCACCAAGCGGCACAGTGCGACCTCAAGAGACTCTGCAACCTGTGTCAGGGTAAACATTTGAGAGTCCTTCATAAGGTGAATACCCGTCCAGCTACGGAACCACCCAAAGAAGGGAGTCGTCTGGTGAACACTAGTAATGAGGTTCTTTACCTGGACCAGCCATCAGCTTCCACCCGTGTCCTGTTGAAGGTTGTGAGAGTGCTTCTTCGGAATGACAACCGCACTCTTGACACCTATGCAGTATTGGACGATGGATCGGAACGCACTATGCTACTTCCAGAAGCTGTTGACCAACTTGGATTACAAGGTAGACCAGAGGATCTTGCCCTTCGCACCATACGGCAGGATGTCCAAACGCTGAAGGGATCCTCTGTCTCCTTCTGCATAATACCCTTTGCATATCCTAAAAGAAGCTTTCAGATTACAGAGGCATTCACGTCACAGCGTCTCAGTCTGGCGGATCACTCCTACCCCATCTCCAGGTTGAAGAGGAGGTATAAGCATCTGGCGGGCCTCCCTATTAAACCATTCGAGCAAGTTAAGCCACTTGTTTTGATAGGCGCGGATCACCCACATCTGCTCACCCCTATCGAGCCGGTGAGGTTGGGCCCACCAGGAGGGCCAGCAGCGATCCGTACAAGATTGGGCTGGACACTGCAGGGGCCGGCTCACTACATCCAAGGGACTGCATGTAGACAACAGTGTCTCTTTACCCGTGTTTCACCACAGAACACAGAGTTGATGAGGAATGTTGAGAAGCTCTGGCAGATAGATGTGCTGCCATTCCAGAGTGAGAAGTCGGTAGTCAGATCGAAGCAGGACAAAGAGGCAATGGAACTCCTGGAAGTAAAGACAAGGAGAGTGGATGTCGCGGGCATTCGCAGGTATGCCACTCCGCTGCTACGAAAACGGGATATGCCCCTGTTCCAGGCATCCAAAGAGGCCGTTCTGCCAAGCTTAAGGAGTACAGAGAGGCGATTGGCTAAGGACCCTCAGCGAGCCAAAGCTTACTGCGAGGCAATCCAGCAGCTAGTACAATCAGGAGCGGTCAAGAAGCTGGGCCCTGATGAGATCTCGACGACCGGTGAATCGTGGTACATACCTCATCACCTAGTCAGCCATAATGGGAAGAATCGACTTGTTTTCAATTGTTCCTACCAGTTTCGCGGGCTGAATCTGAATGATGCCCTTCTTCCGGGCCCGACCTTAGGTGCATCTCTTCTTGGTGTCCTGTTGCGTTTTAGGCAACAAGCAGTAGCAATCTGTGGGGATATTAGGGGAATGTTCCATCAAGTCCAACTTCTGCCCGAAGACCGACCACTTCTCAGGTTTGTGTGGAGAGAGATGAAACGGGAGAATCCCCCTGATATCTTCGAGTGGCGGGTTCTGCCTTTTGGGACCACCTGCTCACCTTGTTGCGCCACCTTTGCTCTTCAACGGCATGTCAAAGACCACAGCGTTCCCGAGGATGGTGTTAGGGACTCAGTTGAACGCTGCTTCTATGTTGATAATTGCCTCCAGAGCCTGCCGACTGCAGCGGAAGCCAAAAGATTGGTGGACAATCTCAGGGAGATTCTGGCATCAGGTGGGTTTGAGATCCGCCAGTGGGCGAGTAACGTCCCAACCGTCATCGCCCATCTGCCAAAGGAGGCAAGGTCGGACAGCATGGAGCAGTGGCTCTCACATGATGACACTGGCCTGTCTGAGTCAACCCTTGGGCTTAGTTGGCATTGGGAATCAGACACCTTGGGGTATAAGAGCCGCCTGATGGACTATAACATACTGACTATGCGCAACGTGTATAAAGTTCTAGCCCGACAGTACGATCCCCTGGGGTTCATATTACCCTACACAACCCGCGCCAAGTTACTCGTTCAAAGGATGTGGGATAAGCACCGTCACTGGGATGACCCACACCTTCCTCAGGAGCTCGAACAAGCTTGGAGAGAGTGGGAAGCCGAGCTCCACCTGTTGCCTCGTATAACCCTACCCAGAGCTTATGTTCCAGCACATGTGGATCAAACCGCTGTCTCTCGACAGATCCACATATTCAGTGACGCTTCGGAGAAAGCCTATGGCTCTGTTTCTTACCTGCGTACTGAGGACGCTCAGGGCCAAGTCTTCCTGTCGTTCCTGGCAGCGAGATCAAGAGTCGCTCCCCGACGGCGACACTCAGTTCCACGTCTAGAGCTCTGCGGTGCCCTAACTGCAGCCCAGTTGGCAAAGGTGTTGGAGAATGAACTGACCTTGAAGACTGACCAGATCATCCTTTGGAGCGATTCCACTACGGTGCTCACCTGGTTACGGTCAGAATCGTGCCGTTATAAAGTATTTGTGGGTACCCGTGTCGCCGAAATCCAAGAACTCACCAACCCAGATGCCTGGCGCTACGTAGATTCCTCATTGAATCCCGCTGATGATGTCACACGGGGGAAGACTTTGGCAGAGCTAGCCTTGCCTAACCGCTGGAGCCGAGGACCCTCGTTCCTCCTTAAGGGACCTGATGACTGGCCATCCCAACCCCCTGAGCTGCTTGATTCAGATCCGTCAGAGTACAGAAAGTCAGTCTCCTGTGGTATAGTGACTAACGTGGCCTGGTGTCTGCAAGGAGATCAGCACACTTGGAAGGATCTGGTTAAGGCGATGGTGCTTGAGCTTCACGGGGCGGCTGGACAGGGAAACCCTGTCACTGCTTCAGATTACCAACAAGCAGAAATGATGGTCTGCAAGAGAATCCAGCATGACTGTTTCCCTGAAGAACTGCATCACCTTAAGGAGGGAAAGCCGATACCTAATAGCAGTCGCCTACTTACCTTGTCCCCAGAACTAGACCCTAAGGAGGCGATCATACGTGTCGGTGGTAGATTGCGGCGGGCTGAAGTTCTCGATCCTGCGTTCAAACATCCGATCCTCCTGGATCCTAAACATCCAGCCACCAAGCTCCTGATACAGGGGTATGACACTCGTCTCTGCCACCCGGGACCTGAACGGGTATACGCAGAAATGCGCCGCACCTTCTGGATCCTGCGTGGGAGAGAGGCGATCCGTCATATACAGCATCTATGTAGGGAGTGTAGAAGATGGAAGGCTAAACCATCGGTGCCCAAGATGTCAGACTTACCCGTGGCCCGTTTGCGTCTTCATAAACCAGCCTTCTACTCCACAGGTGTAGACTGTTTTGGGCCTTTCCAGGTGAAGTTGGGACGCCGCTCTGAGAAGAGATGGGGCATTATATACAAATGCCTCACCACGCGAGCGGTGCACCTGGATCTCCTACACAGCATGGATTCGGACGCCTTTCTAATGAGCCTCAGGAGGTTTATTGCCCGTAGAGGTGCTCCAGCTGAACTCTACTCGGACCAGGGCACTAATTTCAAGGCAGCAGAGAAGGAACTCCGTGAGGCATTTGATGGTCTCTCCTCAGAGCTTCAGCAGCTTCTAGCGAAGCAAAAGATTGCCTTCCACTTCAACCCTCCAGCAGCTCCCCATTTTGGTGGAGCATGGGAGCGAGAGATACGATCGGTCAAATCTGCATTGTATACGGTTATAGGAGCTCAGCCAGTCTCTGAAGAGGTACTCCATACCGTCTTACTGGAAGTTGAGGCAATATTGAACACAAAGCCACTGGGATATACCTCATCCAATATTGCAGATCTGGATGCAATTACTCCGAATATGCTCTTGATGGGGCGGCTGGACGGTGCTTTACCCCAGGTGGTGTACAACAAGAGTGAAGGCCTGAGCAGAAGAAGATGGAGACACTGTCAGGTTTTGGCAGACCACTTCTGGTCGAGGTTTATAAGGTACTATCTGCCAACCTTACAACATCGGCAAAAGTGGCATACCACCAAGGTGGATCTTGTGGTCGACTCTGTTGTTTTGTTGATGGACCCACAACTCCCTAGAGCTCTTTGGTCAGTCGGCAGAGTGATCAAGGTACATCAGAGTCCTGATGGTCGGGTAAGATCAGCAGATGTCCAGATAAAGGATAAAGTCTACACTAGACCGGTTGCCCGTCTCATCATCCTCCCAGCTATCCCAGATTCAGATGAAGAAACGGATTCCCCCGCTGGGCAAATAGAGGAAGCGGAGCCGTGAGCTTCTCACAGGAACAAATTGCTTACAATTTGGGGGCGGCAATGTGAGAAAGGCTCACTAGTAATGAACAATGATATACTGTGTGTATGCACACGAACACGTTCTTCCCGAGCGTGAGGACTTTTAATTTGACGGAATGCAGCGCATTGGGGTGAAGTGCGTCACCGCGCTGCGCATACGTGACTTTTAGTTTCGCTTTAGTTATTACCTGTCTCCAGCGGGAATCAGTGGTGGGATTCCATGGCAGATAGCGGCCAGATGATCGTCTTCATGTTCATTTGAGTGTTTAAGTTGTGTGCGTCCAGAGAGAAAACCACACACACCCATACACGCATCCGAGTGGACGCTTACACTTCTACCGACATAAAGGAAAGACAGTACTATTCTGCACCAGCGCTCATGCTTCTATATTAATGGGAAAGAACATTTATTAATGCACCTCGTTACCTCCTGGCTCCCCCTGTTGCATATGCCTATATCAATAAACAGTTGAACTCATCCTCTTCTCCTCTCTGGTGTCCTAACCGGCACCCCCGGAGCGACTCCACCTCCTTAGCGCAGACTCGCACCTTACAGTCCTCAGCCCCCTCAGCTACAATTAGTGTCCTGTGGAATAAATGATAGAATTAATAGTTGTAGATGATCACAGTTGAATATTTATTTGGATATAGAAGTTCAGTCCACTAAAGCTAAATCAAAATATGAAGGCACTGTTTACAGCATTTACACTGAATTCAAAATATATGTATTATTGGTTCAAGCATTCCCTGGAAAATGAACCAATGACCTTGACATTGCTAACAGCATGCTCATGTTTTTTTTTTTTTTGTCTGTCTTTGAAGCCATTTATTGATTACAGCTAAGTTGCAAACAATTGTTTCCAGCAAGATGGTTCATAAAGCAGCTCATAAAAGCCACTTTGGATAAAAGCATCTGCTAAATGCGTGTATGTAATAATTTAATTACATTAATAAAAATATAAAATAGATACATCGTCTAGATCCTAATCAGAGATTAGAGTGATTTATTTTTTTATGACTGATACAATACAGGCTGTCTGAATATGTCCAATAACTGATATTCAGAAATAATTTGTAATTGTTGTTTTGTTTGTGATACAATGATAACTAAATTAATAATATATGAACACATGCATTGTACGCATTTTAATAATATTAATTATTTAGGTTATAATGCTACGCATTTCTCTAGTATCTCAATTAAGCAAGAGTGGATGTTCAGTTAAATAATTTATGCAAACATATTGAGATATTAAATTAATTTGGATGTTGAACCTCTGTTTCCTGTTGAACACAGTGGTTTAATGGTGTTGTTTAGTGCTATTCTGTAGAGACCAGGCAAATGGTGCAGTTTATCGTTTGACTCGATTAAATAGAAATGTGAATATCAGTGAAATATTAGTCAAACAAATTATCAATCTATCTCTGCATGGCTGCTATCTCAGTTTTTGGCTATACTTCTTGTCACCTTGGTTGAGCTCACAGGACAGTACTTAGAATGTATAGCAATGCTCAAGTATGAATGAAGAAATGTAATGTATGGAGCTGGATTATGTGTTATTTTCTAGAAAAACCCATACAATTCTCTGTTGTAGTAAAGCCCCTTCTTTCATCCAGGACTCTGGTTGAGTGTGCATTCAGTTTTGCCCCAAGGACAGTTTTTGTCCAAAACCTTGTGCACTAACTGTGGTGCTTCTCATTGCACTTAGCAAAAAAAAAAAAAAAAAAAAAAAAAAAACACCAACATAATCAGTCTCTCCCACTTACATATTCTCTTACATATTATCTTTTACTCATATTATATACACTGTTCAAATGTTTAAGGTCAGCAAGATTTTTTAAATGTTTTTCATTTAAAGTATTTTATGTTCACAGAGACAGCATTTATTTGATCAAAATACATTACATAAGAAATACATTACATAAATAATAATAGAAAATACTGTATAATTTCATATGTGTTTTCTATTTTGATATATTTTAAAATGTAATTTATTCCTGTGATGGCAAAGCTGAATTTTCAGCAGTCATTACTCATTTGTTGAGTTCTTTCTCTCATTGCTTCAGTGTTACATGATCCTTCAAAAATCATTCTAATAGGTTGATTTGCTGATCAAGAAACACTTATTCTTATCATCAACATTAAAAACAGCTGTACTTCTTAATGTATTTGTAGTACATTTTTTGTAGTATTTTTTTTATTAATAGAAAGTTCAAAAGAACAGCATTTATTTGTTCAATGTAATGTGTCCTTGCTGAATGAAAGTACTAATTTGTTTGTGTTTTCAGTATACCTGCAGGTACTGGTACATGGTGCTGCAAATGTGCCTGTCTTGTCCATTTCATGTTAAACCAAAACAGAAGTGCTGCTTTTTCACCTTAAGATGGCAGTATGATGTCAGGACTAATCTTAGAGCTTCTTTCTTTGTTCTCTTGCCAACACACGTTGTGCTGTTTTTCTATAATTACTAAGAACAGAAAAAATGTATCCTCGGGTTAAAATAAATAGCCTTTCACAGTTAATTTAATTGACTTTTTGCACATAATCGAGGTAATTCTGCCTCTGCCTCCATCACAAACAAGAATAATAGCACTTGTGCAAACGTTTGCCGAGCAGACAGCTACACTGTCATTGAGTTTGTCAGACAAACTGCAGTTTTGTGGCCTAACTGTGGCACTTATTTTATCACAATGATATCGTTTTGCAATTAAATGTATTTTCTAGAGAAATAGGAAGTAGGTGTCATGCACACACATTATCTTGTGACCCAGTCAGGCTGTTAAGAATGGTGTATTCGAGCCGTACAGCAAGACATTCTCAGCTCACTGGCTCACTCTCTCTGAATATCCACATTGAGTGTCACTACAGCGGCATGGTGTAAATTGAGGTCACAGTCACGCTTTGTTTTGTATGCTGCTCAGACTAACTTCTTAATCATCTGCCCCCCTCTCTAACACACATTCACATCCATCTGGTGGCAGTGTGTGTATCAGAGGCGCTGCTTTTGGTGACAGTGAGTGCTGTGTCCCTGCCGGCCCAGGGCAGGTACCCCATGCTGACGTGTTTAATTGTGTGCGTTCCCAGGCCGCTATGACAAGTACGCATTTGCGTTGTGCCAAGAGAACAAGGGCAGCCATGTCAACGTATGCCACTATGTTCTGTTATATGAGTAGGTGGTTAGAAAGAACCGGCCACAACTGATTGTGTCCAGACCGAAGGAATGGTTTGAATCATGGTGTTATTTGTGGAAAATGTCCAATTAAATAAGCCTGTGTTAGATAGTAACATCTTATACCAGTCATTCTTTTCCCAGTCCTGAGCACCTGAGTCTCCAGTTTGTTTGGATGAGGACTTTTGTAGGTTCTTCTTCTTCTACTTTTTCCTCCGCTCGTAACCCGTAGAACCGCTTACAAGAAAGTTATGAAATTTGGCACATAGGTAGAGAACAGTCTGAATTTTGACCACAGAATTTGGAAATTGGAGTTTCTATCTCAAACCCTCTAGTGCCACCAACAGCCCAAACTTTTGAACCATAAGGGCTAGAAAGAAAATTCTATCTGATGGCCATGAATCTCACCTCTTCCTATTTCCTGGGTCATACTGTTTGTTTGATCTTCACCAAATTTGATGTTTCAACCATTTTGCCTAAAATCATGTATAAATGTTTACAGTTGCTCATTTTTGCAGTTGGTTTGATGCTCCCTGCCATGCTTGCTTAGCTCCTCACTTTGTTGTGCTTGACCCCTAAATTGCTGCTTGCAGCTATATTTTAATGTTAATTTTAGTATATAATGTGTAATTAAAAATGAATTTGATTCATTTCAAACAAGTATTACAGTACCAAGCTGTCAGCAAGTTTTATTTTAGGCTTATAATGACACCTAGAGGAGTGAATACAGTGACTCACGAATGTTTGTAAAATAAAACAATGTATAAGTTTTTATTAGGCTACGGATATTACCAAGTCTTCATCTTATAATTCTAAATCATTTTAAATACATATATACTGCTGTTCATAGGTTTGGGGTCAGTAAGTTTTTTACTGAATACTTTTATTAATGGATTTAAATGGATTAAAATGCCAATCTATTTTGATTAAATGCTATTCTATTCATCAAAAGATGCTGAAAAAAATGTATCATGGTTTCCACAAAAATATTAAGCAGCACAGCTGTTTTCAACATTGATAATAAGAAATGTTTCTTGAGCACCAAATCAGCATATTAAAATGAGTCATACTGTTATTTGTGGAAAATGTCCAATTAAATATGATTCAGCTTGATATGTAACATCATATATCTGTCGTTCTTTTTCCAGTCCCGAGCACCTGAGCCAGAGTCTCAGATCTGTTTGGATGAGGACTTCTGTAGATGAGAGGAAGTTGGGTTGTGTTTGGGTTCCTCTCCTCTCATCTGCTCTCCTCTCCTTCTGTCTGGGATGGTAAATAAGGTTGGGTGTGTGAGAATCTCATTACCAGGACACAAAGCGGCATTTCCTCTGAGGATTGAGTGAGGGAGTGAAGGAGGGAGGAAGGGAGGGGGCGAGCAGGGCGAATGGCCAGGCTCAATCACGACCACGCTGATGGGGAGGGAGAAGGAGGCAGCTGGGTTCCCGCTCAGGCCTTCAATTTCCTCCACAGTCCAACCACTCAAGTGTGTAATTACTATGGGGTGTCATGAAGGTGCGATTCCTTCTCCTTGTAACACTCACCCCCTTCTTGCCTGCACCCCCCAACGGTTCTCAGTCCCCACGTCCCCTGCACTCACCCCAGTAAACACCCCCATCTCATTTCTGCCCCAGGTGAGGGCACTAGATCCAAATATGTCTGGTGCTTAGATAGACATCCCAGATCACACCCTCTCCGTATGCTTTGGTGACGCGGCCCCCCTCCAGCTGTTTAGCTGTCCACTTTCACTTACACTTTGTTTATTTGTCATGATTTGCCAGTATTCTGTGTGGCTGTGTAAAGTGTCAAAACTTTGCATTAAGCAATCAGTGCTTTACCATGCTGAACGGCTACTGTTTGAAATATACTGTTTTGTACCGATCTGAGTTTGTTGACAAAAATACAGTTTCTTTTTTTTCATATTCAGCATATTATTTTATTATTAGTACATAATATACAATTAAAAATGATTTGATTGGTTTCAAACAAATTAGCTAACTACCAGCAACACCTGATTTGGCTATTGTCTTGGACTTATAGTGACACCTAATGGTGTGGATGCAACTCTTGACTCACTAAATGTAAAATAAAATGATGTAAACATATGTTTTTAAAGGCTACTATAAACACATATAATATGATATTTAATCTACTGATATAACTGAAGTCCTCATCTAATATTGTTTTAAATGCACTACTGTTTAAAAGTTTAGGGTCAGTAAATTTAAAAAAAAGAAACTTTTAAACTTTTATTCAGCAAGGATGCATTTAAACTGATCAAATGTAAGCAATTTAAATGGATTAAAATTGCATTTAAATTGATCAGATGTAACATGCTGTTCTTTTGCACTTTGTATTCATCAAAAAAAAAAAACTGATAATACTGTTATAATAATAATAATAATGTTTCTTGAGCACAAAATCAGCATTTATATATGGGAAAAGTTTTATATATTTATACATATATTTATGTGTAAAGCTTTTTTATTAACAAAAATACTGAATGCATCATCTTTGATTATTGTGAATGGTTTTGTCTGTGGGGAAAATAAAATGACAGCCTATAATATTAAACAAGCAGATTGTACTGCCACAAACTGCCCATATTGGAATGGTTCTCACCAGGTTGTTCCCACAAGTCCTCTGACCCACTACACTTGCTTCCCAAAATCATCAAGCCAGGTTGGCATGCTCAGGCAGGCAAAGAAACACACAGAGTCTCATTGCAGCCTCTCCAGCGTGAGGCAGCAGACTGGCACTGGCGTGCATATATATGTGTGTGTGTGTGTGTGTGTGTGTGAGAAAGGGCTTGTTTGAGTTTCTTTGTGCATTGCGGCTGACTCTGGTGCTTTGAAGCTGCTCAATGACCGCACAAGGCCTTCTCTCAGTGGGAGGCAGTGAGCGATGCACGCTTGTCATTTGTATACAGCTGTTTCTTTCATCTGGTCCTCCTCCCTCTCTCTTATAGCCCTCCCCATCCCACCCTGTGCCATCCTATTCCCCCCAGCCTCCACCTAGCTGCCTGCCCTTTCACAACTGCAGTGGCATTTACTAACAAAGACCAGAGTGATCATCAACTTACTGATAAACACACTAAACACATAAACATGGCTAGCCTTTGCTCCCTGGCTGCCTTGTACCCAACATGCAACGCATGGACAGATATGAGGGTTTGAGGTGGGGGTTGTTTGAGGAGCTTTCTCACCATCAGCCCCAAATGCTCTGGCCCAGCTCTCAGTGAGAAACAGGATGCAGGTGCTCTGTAGCTGGTGTCAATTGCTGCTAATTGGTGCAGCAGTGCATAGATAAATAAGAGTACTGTGTTGTGTCTGGGTGTTTTTGTGCATCAGTGTATTAAAGTTGCAGTTAGGGTGTCTGTTTGAAGTCGATGCAATGTTCATGCTATTTTTGGCACTGATTGTATATTGACAGGTATAGTCATAACTGCTTCTGCCTTGGTGGTTGGTGCTTTTAGCCATTTTTGTCACTTTTAAGAACAGTTATTACAGATATTTGAGAGATGATGGGGTGACACTCCAAGAATGATTTGTACTGGCAGTGTACCAGTTTTTTTTAAACAGTTTGTCACAGCTTTGTTTCATTGCATCCAATACATTTAGATTTGTGAAATTTAAGTTTGCTTTTTTTCTATTTGCATTGGGACTACAGTATATGAATAATTTCCATTGTCATTAGTGTAGCATTTCTAAAACCGGTCAGGGGATTTTTCCATTTCCCATCGTATTTTATGTGGAAATTTTTGAGCAAAATGATACAAGGTGGAGACTTGCTGGTGTTTAATGCTCTTCTCTGTTCGATTGTAGAAGACATTTTGTCATGTTGAACATTTGGTGGTCACCACTGTGGTGAGAACTTGAACTTGGTTTGGATTTTTTGGTTCTTTGGTTTGGTTGAGGTTCATGTTCATAATACAGTTCTGCAGGAACAAGTTAAAAAATCTGGAAACAAGTTCTTCTGGTTCCATCGTCCTCAAGTCAGTGGGTTTCTTAGGTTTTTGGTTAAATGCCTAAAATAAGGGTCTGCGGTTTATGGCATAAAATACATCAGTAATATCCCACTCTTTTTAAAGTTTTTATGTTTCTTGAAAAAGGTGGTTGCCAACAAGTGGCTATCTGGGACTACATTTCCAATGTATCCAATGTGTACATTTCCTCCGTCCATGGTCCACAACTGAATTTTGGTCAAGTTAATAATGATCTCTTATTGCCGACATGACCTCCGCCGAGGCTCAGTGTTTTAGAGTAATCTCATCTTCCAAAAAACAAAACAAAACAAAACAAAAAAAAATTCCATGACCTTAATAGTCAACAGGTAAAATGGAAATCTGCTGCTGGCAGCCTTTGAGTCCCTTCCTGTTAATTTATGTAGGAGTTAAGGCTTTTTAAAATAATTTTTCCAACAAATTTCTTGCCTAAATTCAATCAATACTGACCTATTTCCATTTGATTACTTTGATGGATGTGTGTAATTTTTTTGTGGTATTTGCTGTGTAGTCAAACCAGAGTGATGACTTAAATTTGTATCGGCCAGAGCTAATTTAGCACAACAAATAAGGAGACGCTCATCTCAACCCTATTATAAGGTTTTGATTAAAAGTAGACAGCTGGGAATGAGTCGTATACATAATCTGTCTATGGTTATGTCTTTTGCTGATTCTGATACATGAACTGCAAAAAATCAACAGCAATTGTGTGTTAATCATGTACTGTATGTTCGAATGATACGTATGTGGAATGTGGAAAATGGAAAGTAATTTAGAGAAGTGAGAAATTTGCTCTGACACATGAGTGAGAGTGATATTGACAGATAATGGCTTTCTTCTCTCTTGATTTGTTCGTTCAGAGGCTTTATTTTTATTATCCTCCAATATCCATTGTCATCTATGCAGTAAACACTGTGTTATGAAATAATTGCTTTATTTTATGTAATCGCTTTTCCATTATCCACGATTTGCTGATTTATTGTTCATAAAGATGTGTTTATAAACCTTTTATCACTAAATAATTTTTCCAGCCCGTGCTTTCTTTGCAGTGAAACATCATACCAGCATTAGTCTGTTCGTGCATCCTTCACTGAGAGGGAAATGGGAGTTCTGGGAAGGTGTCACTGCTCCAGATCTTCATCTCTAGTTCCTCCACTCCCACATGTGCACAGGTCACTGGTTACTGTTATTTACACTCTTTCACACTTCCTTTACCTCCCCACATCCTTCCCTTCACTCTCTGTCTGTCACTGTGATGAAAAGGACACAGGCTTTTAAGTATATTTGATTTTATTTGTCTACTTGCCCGCCACCAAGTCCAAACTCAGAGTTTGGGGTGACTGTCTAAAGGCATAAATGATTTTGATTATAGCATGTCAGTTGCTCTGGCTCTAACCCATCCCACCCCCTTCACTCTGACTCTGTGGTTTGGCCCATTTCGGTATGCCAATATTGCAGTGATTTAGTCTCCAGATGCTCTCCTTACTCTCAGGACCATAGTGACAGGTCTGAAGGTAAAGAGAGTGGTGTCCATTTTTCTGACAATAACAAGACAATGTAGCAATCAGAACTTATTTGAGAAGTCACTTTTGAGAAGACAGCAGATGCCATGGTGCTTCTGTTGGTCAGAAGGTGACATCAACACATAAACTTTAGTGAGTCTTAAGCTGGCAAAAGAGCTTTCTGTGGTCATGTAAATACAGAAATACTTTTGTCTGGTTATGTAAAAGTCCACAAGATCAGTTTGGACATGAAATACCTTTTACTGTAAATTTATTTATTTGTTGGTTTGTTCTTTCATTTGTTATATGTCTGTCATTTTTTTATTTGTTATAAATATGTTAAAAAATCCCTTTGTTCTCAGTCAAACCTGACCTATTTACTTGAGTACCCGAGATTTTAAAGTCAGCATGACATGGAGTTGTGATATTGTATATCACTATTATGGTGTATATCTAAATGAAATGGCTTCTCAACGAAGAAAAAAAAAATAAAATAAATGGGTGGGAATTGATTTTGTTCATTGGGAATTTTTTGGATTGTTGGATCATTGAGATTTGCAGTTGCTGTGATCTCATGTGAGTGATAGGTTGTCCAACTTTTGTATCAGAAAATGCGTCATCAGATTAATGAATTAATGAAAGTCCACTGATAAATGATTTATATTAAATACTGCAATTGTCAATTTTAATTTCATAGTGAGTTAATGCATAACACATTAACATGTTTATGGTTTATTGATATTGATTATCAGCTTTCCTGTAGCTCAAATAGTAGAGCATGGTGCTAGCAACGCCAAGATCATGGGTTCGATTCCCAGGGAAAGCAAGAGCTGATAAAAATGTAAAAACTGTAACTTGAATGCTATGTAAGTCGCTCTGGATAAAAGCGTCTGCTAAATGCATAAATGTAAATGATTAATGATGACATGCAGGTAAACAAATTAAATATTTCATCTTTTTAGAAAGTGTGATTTTGTTTTTATTTATTTATTGTAATTTTATGATTTTTATGATTAATTATTGGTTTTTCAACAACTCACAAACTGCCTGCAGTTTCCTCATCACCCTACAGGGGTTTGTGAACTCCATTTTAGGAAACCCTAGGGAACATTTATGAGATTTTATGTTCTGCCTGATTCACCACCACCTTTCTTGGACTACAAAGGGTTAAAGAAGTATTTTCTGCATCCTGACCTCATTCTATCTCCTTAATTTCTGAAATCCACTTGATTGCCCCTGACCAGCATGGATAAAACCCCACTATTTTCAAGAACGTCAAGATGCATGTGTATAGTATTGATGTAATTTCTGCTGCCCACCCATTTCCCATTCTGAAATGAATTTGAGATGGAAATGGAACCAAATTTTGGACTGGAACGCTGAAGGAAATGAAATATTTAACAATGGTAATTTTCCTTACACAAATTTGCTAAATTGTAGAGGAGCTGGAGGAGCAATTTAACGGGGAGGCAGAGTACAGGAGCCCTCCCAATCAGACATGCTGAGATTTAGTCTCAAGTTGGCCTTTTTCTGCTTTCGAGTGGAGGCAGATGGGCACTGAAATGGTTTTGAGAGGAAAAGAATGACACAAGCCGAACATGGTCAAGTGAACGTGTCTTACAATCACCAAACCTTCAGTCAGAGCCCACACACTCTGCATCTTTTCATTTTAATGTATTTGTGGCTTTACATCAGAGTATATGCTGTCTATATGTCCTTTGTCTTTTATGTATGAGAATAAGGTTCAACAAGAAGCTTCAGTATGTCCAGCATTATTGTCCATGTGGGTGCTGAGTCTGCAGTTGCTTGGCTATGTGGCCCTGCTTTGACCCTGTAGGAGGCAGAGAAGGATGATTCGGCTCTCAGAGTTTATGCGTCTTCCTGCGAGGAGCTGAAACTGCACATGGCAAAGGGGTAGGCTCTATGTTAAGAGGATTACTAACATGAAAAAGGTAGCTGTCATTTAATTGAAGGCTTACCAGCAGCTGAAAAAGGAAAATAGTCAAACTGAAGGTATATCCCTGCCTGGAACATCCTGAAGGGACCACATTTGACAAAGTCTGTGTGTTTCTTCCCTTCCGCGTCTCCTCCAGAAATGTACATCACGCTTTATCATGGAGTCTCAGCCTCTTAAAAACGTTTACACATTTGGGAATTTTAATCGCGCCTTCAGCTCGTATTTTTCAAAAGCTGTGATCTGGCTGCCTTGGCCGAATCTTCTGCATGCAAGGCTGTGTCAGGGTTTGCTGCACACAAGTTTGAATATGATAATGGTCTTTTTTTTTTTGTATACACTTAAGACCCCAAGTTTGGGGTCAGTAATATAAAAATGTAAAAAAAAAAAAAAAGAAAAGAAAAAGAAAGCATTGCTTATATTGAACAAAGACATAATAAATGGATAAAAATGGACAGTACAGACATTCATATTACTAAATGCATATACACAGATGCTTCAAAAAGGCTTCTTTGTAACCAGCTCATGGAGGCCCAATCAGGGCATGAGTGTCAGATAATAAAGGGTGTGTGGTTGTCTTCTCCTGTTGTTACCATCTGTGTCTGATTCAGAAAGCAGAGCCTGGGTTCTGAGGGCCAGATTAGATCATCAGCTACCTGCAGTGTCACCATCCCATCCTACTACTGCTATGACACTAAAGGAGTCACTCACAGTGATATGAAGCATATTATCTCTAGAAGAACACAGCAGGCTCCGTCACTGCTCACAGTGCATTTGTCTTCGTATGTGGTCCACTTTGCAGCACTCCTCTACACAGTATTGAAGCACCTTTATGGCAAATTCATTTTAGCTTTATTATGTTTCTCTTACACATCCACTTTTCATGCTGACACCTCTCAGATGTTTTCTAAAGACTGGGTGCTGTCCTACCACAGTGCACAACATGGATGTTGAAAAGCAAAGGTTAAAGGAATAGTAACTCAAAAATGAAAATCCTGCCATCACTTACTCACCCTCATGAAATGAAACCACATTGGAACCTATTATTAGCTTAAGTTGTTTCATATCAAAATAAAACCAAACTCCTCTCCTGAAACACCACCATCACCCATTATTAGGAAGACTTATTGAATGGGGCATGGAGGCTGAAGGTCAAGTTTGCCCTCGAGAGCATCTTATCCCAATGCTTTCTTTTCAAATCTGTATTTTTATTAACGTTAACTAGCATTGAGTTACTGAAATCATATTGAACAGTTTTCTTTTTCTTTTTTCCCCTTATTGTGTAACATGAACTACTAGCCAATGCAGCCTAGGTGACATCACCCAAAAAATAAAGTTAATTGTTTCAGAAGCATTTTGCGGAAATGTAATGATTTTGTTAGATAAGAAATAACATGCAAATATGAATAGTGTATATTCACAGCAAAAATGCTTAAGAAATTAAGAAGTAAGTGTGTGTGTGTGTGTGTGTGTGTGTGTATACTGTGTATATATATATATATATATAGAGAGAGAGAGAGAGAGAGAGCTGGGTAGTAACTGATTACCTGTAATCTGGATTACGTAATCAGATTCCAAAAGAATTATGTACTTGTAATTAGATTTAATTACATTTTAAAATACTCGTAATCAGACTACACTTACTTTTTTAGTGATTACATGAGTACATATTATTCACACAATACATGATTACATATTATTCACACAATAGCAATAAATAACACCTCTTTTTTCATCTTTTAAATGTTTCTTTCTAAAATAGCCTACTGCTTACATACATTCAGAAATGCTTTGTTTTGTGGACATTCACACAAAGAATGAAAATGCACAAGTTCACGTTATTTCTTATTTACATGTAATGCAGGCATTCCCAAATTTAAATAAATAAAATATAAAATAAAAAACAATAAAATATTAAATTTTTTAGTAAGTGTTTTATTTTGATTGATGTAATTTTAAAATTACTTTTTTTTAATTAATTTTTTTATTATTTAATTAATTATTGGCTTTTCATTAAACTCAAGAACCCCCTGCAGTTCATTTTCGAACTCCAGTTTGGGAAACATTGACGCAATTTAATGTTTAATGCACTTCATGTTCTCAATAACAACGAATGGAATATCGTTCTATCGTTCTATCATACATGAACATTACTTTCTGTCTTTTTTTTCAGTGTGCTCTTTTCCAAGACACTAGATGAGACAACCGCAATAGGTGATTGTAAGTTACAGCCAGCATGTATATGTGCAGGTACTTGTGTTTGTGTGTGTGTGTGTGTGTTGGAGGGCTATTGAGTTGAGCCGGCATCACTGCTCAGTGTTACATGTGCTACTCATGCTCTCCTGTGTGGATCTGGATGGATGACAACACTGGCTCATTTTCCCTCTTTAATGCTAGGATTACTGCCTTTCGCCTTCATTTGATTAGACAACCCAGGGCCTTGATTGTGAAAAGGCTGATTTGTTTTGTGGCCCTCAAAGGTAATCACCAGCATCGTGTCCCTCCTTCTGCAATTGTAAGGTCTTCCTGCCGCACACAGAAAAGGTGCTGTCTTCAATTGCCCCTCGCCTCCCTCCCCTCGCCACCCCTCTCTCTGAATTAAATCCTATTAAATTAGCCTTCACTCTCCCATGCAGTTGTTTTTGTTTGGCTTGTGTAAAGATTCTAGCTGTGTGTGCCTCCTCCATGAGTGAAAAGTGGATTATGTTTTCCTCCCCTCCTCCACATTTTGTTGCCAGTCAGAAGTAAAAGGGTTCATACACCTCGCACATTTGGCTGGATTTGAAGCGTTGATTGGCTGGCGTCCACACGCGAGTTTGTTACAGAGAATTTGTCATGCTAATGAAAATTGCAGTGTGTTATTGCTGTAGTGCTGTCAAATCAAGCTAAGAGCCACAGACCCTAAAGTGCCAGGGATACCCCACGTATTTAAGCTCGATTGCTGCTGTTCCGATAAGAAACGTGGAGCTCGCCTGTTAGTTGGCACAGTTCATCTGGTATCACTGCAGAAAATGGGTTGTTCTTCCAGTTACCGAGAAATGTTCCCCATCATTTATAATCATGCATCATTGTTCCATCAGCTTTCTTTTTGCCATCATTTAAGTAAATATACATGCAGTGCCGGCCTGTAGGGTTGTGGGGCCCTAGGCAGGATAATGAAAATTGGCCCCACTAGTGTAAAAACTGTCATAGAAATTTGAGGAGTTAAGAGAAAGCATATAAAATGACAATTTAAATATTTAAGTATAAATGTGCATTAAGGGTAACACATTCAACATACACATGTAAAAATATTCAAAACAGATTATATATATATACATATATATATATAGGAGTGCAAGTGAGCTATTCTGAGAAGCAATATCCAATGAATTCCAAAATCTGACACAAAATCTGAACCGTAACAACAAATGTTTTTGAGACAAACCTTTTTCTTTGCTAAAAAAAGTTTGTTGTGCGTGATTGTAGGGCTGCACAATTTGGCCAAAAATTTTGTTTTTATACATCAGTATGACTACAAAAATAATTGATTATTGTTATTACTAAATAAAACCATTAAACTAAATAATAATTTTTGATAATGATTATTATCAGTATATTTCACAGAAAACTGCAGCATTATAAATATAAATGACTAAGGATTTATTATAAAATAAATTGTGAATAAAAATCTTTGACAGTAATTTCTTAATTTTTGTCAGGAAATCTTATGCATCCGCTGAAAGAGAGAGAGAGAGAAAAAAAATCTCCTCTACACTGAAGAAAAACTTAGAAGATTTTTACTATTTTTACCCCAAATCAGGCATTGTGAGCATTAGTAAGTGCACACATGTAATGCAATGTCTGTTTCATTCTGGTAGCTGGAGGGCGCCCTCGCGCAGTAAATCCATAAGTGAAAAACTTACAGAAGTCGTAAATCATAGGACATTCCAGGAAATCCCTAATATGGACAAAGGCATACTTTAGCATAGCTGCATTAAAGGCAAGTAGAGACGTTTTAACTGATGAGATACGTAGACAATAAATGTATTATTGCGACTAAATGGTTTATCTGTGTTCTTCAAGCCATCTCGGGTATTTTTATATGAATTAAGTAATGCAATGCTAATCAACAGAATTTATCACTGTATAGAATACTCAAAAAATAAAGATTTTGCTCCATTCTGTGAAATGAAACCACGTCAGCTCACAAAAGGAATTTATTTCAAACAATCGACTGATGTTATGAAATGAATTTGGAGCAAAAATATGTCATTAAATGTTCTCTTTGTTGGACAACAGGTTTGAAAATAGGCTCAAACCCATGTAAAACCCATGCACGAGTGCTACTGTGGTAAATTTATTGATCACACAGACCGATTTTTTCGTGCGTTTGACATGTTGCACTGTGCAGAACATGCGTCATCCGTAGAAGGCGTGTTCGGCTCAAAGCAGCGCTGCGCAGACCGATCTCTGTTTGGACAAGTACCACGAGAGCGATTCAAAAGCATAAGAGTCGTCTGCTCTCCAATCTGATGGCTTTGATTTCATACGCTGATCGGCCTGTGCAGCGCAGATGCATCTCGAACAAGCCTAATTAGAAATTAAATTTACAACCTCGCGGCTGCGGGGCCCTCCCCTTATGGCGGGGCCCCAGGCGACCGCCTATACCGCCTGTTGGACAGGACGGCACAGTATACATGGCACAGAAGTTACTTTTCAGCTAAATGTTTAGTTAGGCTTCATAACCTCAGTCATTTGTCAAATAAAATGTTAAAATAAATGTAATCATTTAAAAAATTGTATAAATGGGGGAAAAAAACGACTAGCAACATATTTTATTTTAACCATTTTATTTTAAAATGTGATTACTTAATGCATTTTTAATTACTGAATTGTTTTTATTATTATTTGTATTATGTATTAACATGTATTATTTATTATTATTCGTTTTATTTTTTTAACTAATTTATTGCTAAAGTCAAATCTTTATGTATTTTAATTATTTAATGTTGTCTATCATGTGTTATTTATTCACATTAATTTTATTAATTAATATTTTAACTTATTTATTTCTAGTCAAATACTTAATGCATTTTTAAATATTTAATTGTTTTGTTAATAATAATAATGTTTATATTATTATTATTTTGTTATCATGTGTTATGTATTATTCATTTTATTGTTTAACTAATTTAAGTCAATTATTTAATATTATTTATTATTGTTATTATTAATAATAATGTTAATATTATTTATTATCATGTTATTTTTTATTCATTTTATTGTTAAATTTTTTTTATTTTAACGTCAAATACTTGATGTATTTTTAATTATTATATTATTATTTAATAATAATAGTTTATATTATTAATAATTCATATTTATTATTATTATTATTATGTGTTACTATAATTTATTAGATTTTTTTTTACTCATTTTTAATTAGCAATCTAAAATTATTTAGCTAATTTTAAGTACTTGAAAAGCTTTGTTGCAGTATTTTGAAATAGGCAAGTTGTGGTTTTCTTGTCATGGGTAATGAATTAACATGAGTAATGAATGAAAAGTGTCGCATTATATAAAATTATCTTCACTGCAATGCATATTAGGCCAAATAAGACACAAAAAAATGTGATGAATCACACAGACTCTTTCGGGGGTCTCCGCCAGATCACCTCTTGTATTTACAGTGCTTTATTTGTGCACCGTGTGTTTGCCAATTAGGAACTCACCACTGTTAGACACCCAATTTTCTGCCCTAGCTGGGTAGTTAGCGCTCATATTAGGATGAGTCTTTCTGCGATCACTTTCCAATCTCCTGGTTGGCGGGGTGCCGCATCGGGCTAATTTAAGGGAATTATTGTGATTGTTTCCATAACGCTGATCAGATTATTGCCCAGCGGGGCCCACTTGCCCTGGTACACTCATTCCTTCTCTCATTCTCTCTCTCTCTCTGTCTTTCTCCCTATACTTTCTTTTTTAAAGTGACTATTAGTAATGAGGATGAAATTAGTGTTGAAAAAATAAATAGAAGAGAGAAAGTGTGTCAGTTATTTTAAAATTTGTATTCATTTCTTTGTTCCAACATCACCAATGGAAGATCATAGATATGTGTATAACCTAGAGTAACCAGAAATGAATACAATATACATCTTCTACATTTAAAGTAAACGACTTTATCAAATCAAATGAAAGCAGAGCTTTGAAACTTATTTGAGGGTATACTGTAGGTAGCTCTCATGAATAGACAGTTCTGGTGTTAAAATGCTAATAAAGTCATAGATGACGTCATTCCCTTCCTAATATCATTCTTTCAACTATCCTGCCCAAGGCCTTTCCTCGGCCTCAGCGAGTTTGAGTGGCCTGATGTTTTGATCAATGGCGGCTTTTCTCTCCTTCTTGGCCTTCGTTTGCTCCTCCAGAATAGCCTAACTCATTACTGTAATGAACTTTATAATTACTTTGCCTCGCTAAGAGGAATGAGTCCCATTTAATAAGATGTGATTGGCCTTTATTTCATTTACTTAGCCTGGGCGCTCCACTTGTGGCCATTTTCCATCTCAATAAACTCCTTATCCTTCAAACAGTCAATACCCTTCTTGTATCAGAAGGAAGAGACACTCTCCTGAAGTGACAGTTTGGGTCTCTCTTTTTATGGGCTGTTATATATCCTGTGGTGAGTCAAGCCTTCACCAGAACGCACTTTTGAAATGGTGCTAATGATGTTCTGTGACTCAAGGTAGTTTGTGCAAGTTTTATGGCAAAGACACTTATAGATATCAAAATTTATTTTTTAGAATTTTTTTTTTTTTTTTTTTGCTTTTTTCTTGTAATAATATTGCCTTTGTATGTCTTAGTATATAGTTATCACACATAATTTCAGACAGCCGTCGCATTTACAAAATAACACATTTGCATTTGGAAAAAGTAATGTGATTTTGTAATTCTGGTTCTATAAACAGAAAAGTGGGTGTAGCGGGAAGTGGGGAGGAGAGGGAGGATTTCAATTTCTTCCTATTTAGAGTTGCCAGACAGCATTAAATAAGGATGCAGTTGCAGTGCACTGTATTCACCCTCCTTAATTAACACTTACCACAGTAGATATAAGGCAAGCTCATTCTTGCCTCTGTATAATAGAACCATTACAGATGCAGGATTTCTGGACAATGATGCCTTTTTCCTGGTCAAAATGTCTTTTTTTACGCTTTCTTTTCACATAACTTGTGCGAGTTACAATACTTTTGTCTTGGCTTTTATAAAGAGAGAAAACCCAAGAATGCATCTCAGATGTGTATTTCAGGGTTGTGTCGTGTCTCAGGCTGTTCCAAAAACTTAAAATAAAATAAAAAATAAGATAAATGTATATTATACAGATATAAATATGTTGTATTTATTTAAATACAAATTATTTTATTTGTTTTATTTTAATAAAATACAATGCAATTAAATATTTTATTATATTTTATTTGTTGGTTAAGAAAGTAGTTTAGATAACAAGCCCTTTCAGCTAGTGATTGTGGTTTTTGTGGTGAAACACTTATTGTTTTGTAATTTTTCAGCTTTTTTTTCACTCACCTGACTAGGTTTGCATCCTTAGCTTGGCATGCTAAAAACTAAATAAAAAATTTAATTGTGTTAATAAACATATTTAAAAATGAATCAGGTAAAACATCTTGGCTGTTAAATGAAGTGTAAACTTTTACCCGTAGATATGTTGCTTTATCCAAATATGAAAGTGAATGCATTTGAGAATTAATAGTGTATTTCATAGTTTCCAACCTTCACCTGATGAACAGGACTGATGAAGCCGTTCTCCATGCAGTGCTGTAGACTGACCCACAGGTGTCTCTCTTTTTCTTCCCTAGTGCTGCACTACATCTGTCCTCTCATTCCAGTCCACACTCTTTTTCTGAAAATAGAAAACCTGTATCTTACAAAACACTGAGCCCATCTCTATAGTCATTCAGTACACAGACCCTTTGGACTACGAGATCTGGCAGCATGAGCCACAAAAAAATACAGGCGGCCATAATAATGTCCCTTGTGCATGAGAGCAATCTTGCACGTTGTCTGTCCACTGATGCGAGCGGCTCTCATTTTCTGGTAAATTGCGAGGCTGTACAGGTGTAATACAACGTCTGGGCGGAGAGCTGAAATTTGGAGGGTGTTACAAGCGTATGTTAATGTTTAGCAGTGCATCTTCTCTCTCTGATGGTGATTGCTGTTGCCACTATGTCTGGACACACACAGCTGTATTTACTGTAATGTATTCTGCAGACCCAGAGCAAAGTAATGTAGAATTGAACAGGGGACGTCTCTTTATAGCCATCATTAACATTAACCCCAGAAAGCGTCAGGGGAAGGCAGAAGGTTAATCCTGTGCACTTTAATGGATCGAGACAGTTATAATAAATAACAGCTTACCTCTGTATCTCAGTTGATTGATGCCCAGGCAGATATTACAGGAAACTTGTTCGCATGAAATGTTATTTTTATAATATGATTCTGTTTCAACATTACTTGCATTAATACATGCTGTATTTGACTGTATTTTTTCATTAGATTTATCATATAATGTGATTTTGTCAAACCCATAGTCTAGACTTGGCTTAAGCCTTGGTGCTCTTGCAGTCAATTCAAGTTCGAATCTGGCTTGCAACATTCTCTAATTCCACTTTCCTCTGCTCCATCATTCTCTATGATGTGCTGATTGACCAGCCAATTTAGCTTGTCAAAAGCAAAACAAATGAATAAAATTGGGTAAAAAAGACATATTTAATAAACAAAAGTGAACATTATATTTAAGAAAGAAAGAAAAACTGTTTCTAGCTTCCTTTTTGTGCAACAGACTTTTATCTTTCTTCTGTGGAACACAAAAGGCCAAGTCATCATTGGAGTTCAAAACAACACTGGTCCCCATTGACTTTCATTGTATGGATTAAATACAATTTTGAATGTATCTTCTTTTGTGTTCCATAAAAGAAAGGCAGTCAGACAGAATTGGAAATTAGAAGATTTGGTGATTAAATGATGATGGAATTTTCATTTTTGCATGAAAAATCCCTTTAAGCCTGTAGACAGACTCAATCTTTTGGGAGAGTTTCTGGACTTCCTGAGGTAAGGACAAATTATTTCAGCCTCCTCTTCTGCAATAGTGCCTAGCACTGCTTTCGCTCAGTTTTTAAATTACACAGGTGGACAGGGGTGGCAGATTCTGTCCTGCAGCCAGTCAGCTGCTTTGCTCCTGGAAGCTGCCCAGATGCCCTCTGAACCCTGGCAAGGTGGCAAAGCCTTCTCATAGGGTGGGCGAAGAGCAGCAGGTTGCCCAGGCTTATCTCAGAAGAGTGGATATATGCAGGGGGAAGACATTGAGTGCTCCTGATGCATTGCTTTGGCAAGAAGCTCCTCGTCTGTCCTATTATGCTTGCCCCCTCCTGCCGTCTCTCCTTCAGAATTCAAGTACCTGTGTCTCCTTTTAGTGAATGTCAGCACCAAACTCAGTGTAGATGCTGAGAAGCAGGCCAGGTGAGAGATATCAGCAGATCCCAATGTTCTTGCCATCTTTTCCTGCTAATCAGCCCTAAGAAACCTTTTAATCATTTTGACAGCTCTTTTCTGTCCCTGGCACTGGAGCAAGTTTAAGATGATACAGATGGAGTCTCTGGCTAGGCTGAGGAGATTCTTCAGGAAGTGGGATGTGTAGCCGCTACGGTGCCACCATTGGAAAAACTTTTTAAGTGGTCAAACCAAACATTTCTCTTTTTTGTGTTTCACAGAAATCTAACAGGTACTGCACAATGAATACATCATTCTGTATTTTCAGCCTCTGGAGTTGAAGTTGGACAATGCCAACAGATGCAGAGTTTGCGTGCATTCATAGAAAGCAATGTATTCATTTTTTTCCTGCTAATGCTGGAGGCTCCTGATTAAAGGACACAATTTATGTCATAACCTCACTGTAAAAAAAAAAAAAAAAAAAAAAATTCGGTGACATTTACAGTAAAATACCGGCAGCTGTGGTTGCCAGAACTTTACCTAAAAAATATGGTAGCAAAATTTTAGGTTTTACAGACTTAACTTAAATTCACAGTAAAAAAATGTATTTTATTACTGATAACTGATATAATTACTGATACTGATTAACTGATATAATGTTAATATACCAACCTATTAAAATACTAATAACCATTTTCTACCATTGTAATACACTGACAGCCACCAAAACCAGGTGGTGATGAGAAAGTCACATGATGAAAGCTCATCACAAATAGCTTTTCTACAAGCTGAGGAGATAAATACAGAAGGTTCACAGTGTCATTCAAATACTAAACAACATCATGGTAACACACATGATACTGAAATAATGCAATAAACATTAATTCAACAACATTAGATGTAAGATAAAACCCTACACACAACACAGAAAAAAACAAAGAAAAAACATAGTTATTTAGATGAAACAAAAAAAAATCTAATGTGAAGCGTCATTCAGGGAATTCTGGGAATGTCAATTTACAGTGTTTACTGTAAATTATACAATTACTTGTTCTTTTTCACTTCAAAAAACTAATTTTAAATATAATTACAGTTATTCACTGTATATAATATGAAAACTTACTGTTAACTAATTAACAAGTTTTAACTGTAGCATTTTTACAGTTTTTTTATTTTTATCATTTTACTGGCTAATGTGCACTCTAAAAAAAATCTGTAAAAATAGGACACAATATACTGTATAATTTGAAGGAATTTTTCCGTATTTATTTTTTACAGGTGTTTTACCAGTATTTTGAATTTTACACGTCATTGAATTTTGTTTTAGAGTTAACAGAAATATCCGTAAAATTAATGGATAACGTTGTGTGTAATGAGCTATTTTAATGAGTTATTTTACAGATTTATATTTTACAGTGTGTGTTACCTTCCATGGTTGCTATTCACCCATATTTGGAGCCTTGGCGGGTATTAATTTCAAACCCTGATCAAATTATATTAAAACAAGTATTTCCCTTACTTTGTGTTTTCAGTTTGCCTTTGGTTAGCAGGTTGCCAGCTTAGCCTACTAGGTTAGCATAGCATTATAGTTATCTTTATATACTCTTAAAAATAACAGCATCAATGGTTCCATGAAACATCTTTAATATCCATGGAACGTTCCCATTTCACAAAAGGTCCTTTATAGTAGAAAAATATTCTTAACATAAATGTGAATGATCTTTACACCAAGAAAAAAAAAAAGTATTATTTTAAAAACTGTTCACTTCTTTGGGGAACCTAAAATGGACCTTTAAGGCAACACTGCGAAAATGTCCTTTTATAAAATCTCCTTTAGCCTTTATTTTTAAGACCGTAAACTGGTTTTCTGGTCTTAGTTGTTTTGAAATAGTCTCCCAGCCCAAGCTGGTCTAGCTGGGCAGCTAGCTGAAAAATGCCCATAACCCTCTGTAAAACTAGCCAGCAGACAGACCTGACCAGACTGGGAGAACAGCTAACATCAGCAAATCTATTTGGGCTGATTTTAATTTATTTTTTATTTTTTTCAGTAGTGATGACAATGTGCTACATTTTTGATCAGGCACTGAGGAAGGAGGATCTCAAACATACTAGTGGTGGATTAACCCAATCTCATGAGAAAACTGTTTCATAAGGTGATAATTCATATAATGCAATGTGATTAGTATTGAAACCTATGATTTTTGAAAAATATTAACCATTAAGATCAACTCATCTGTCACTAAGAAGACTGTACAAAAACATTCAAATACAGTAAGATTGTACAAATACATACAAATACTTACAAAAACATAGTTACAAATTACCGTAAGACTTAGTTGGGTGGATTATATTTCTGCATTAAACAAATACCTGATTAATATCCAGTATTATTTACCAGCCAGCTTTCTCTTTTGTTCTTCAAGTTCTGCTCACATTGGCCTGCAGACATATACACATGGCACACAGTTTTGAACAGAATTGTGGCTCACAGATTTGTAGACAGAGCGAGTAGTGTGTGTGTAGATTCCATCGTCATTCAATGCATCTGTAGACACCAGAAACCATGTCACACCGACCCTCTGCTGCTTTCCACAATGCTGCGTTGTGTCGCCACGGAAATTGAAATAATGATAATGTGTCCCTCTGACTGCATCAAAGTATTGCCACTTCAAAAAAAGCCGGGAGGCATGAAATGCAAATGACAATGTGGAGCAGATGGATTGAGTGCCGTTGCCTTGGCCCCAATGAATCTTAAAGGAGGGGCTGGATGTGAAAGTGTGTGTGCGAGACAGGTGACAGGGTACTGACTATGGGGGGTATTTGCAGGTCTTCTGTTTACGCCTTGCACACAGATGGATCATAACTAAAGTCGTGTCATGAGCTGTCCTCGAAGCTGTAGTGTTCGGACTTGACCCTGTCTCCACAAGTTCTGTTTATGCTATCTGTGCTCCTTTACTTCCATATGGAGACTGCTGCAATTAGCTACTAATCAGGCCACTGTTTTGACTAACTGGTTTACAGTTTGCTTTTAGCAATGTAGAGTGTGTGTAGAGGGTTCAAATGTCCCCTCAAGGGTACTGAAACCTTAAATCACCTAAATTGTGGGGATTGCAGGAAAAACGGCTTAATAAACATACAAAATAATGAAAATGCAAAAATGTGGAACTAAATCTATAATAAAATGTTCTTGACTTTCTTGGTATATAGCTAAGCTCAGTATAAAAACCTCACCAGAAAAACAGAAAAACAATCATGTGTTTCTTTGGATGTTATTCTATTCTTGTGGGAGCAAAATTTCTGTAAATATCTCCAGAAGAATATTAAAACCTGACAAAACTGTGACAAAAATGTCCTTACGGGGAAAAAAGCTTTATAAAGAAACTAAAACATGTCTTATTTTTTATTGAAATTTTGTCCAAACGTTTATTTACTGTAATTATAATTAGCTTATATTTAAAACATCCAAAAATGAAAATTCTGTCTGTTCGGACCCCATTAACTTTCACTGTCTGGACAAAACAAATTTTAGCATGGGTATTCTGGTGCAACTTCACAAAAAGGAAATAATTTGTGTAAATAAATATGTATTTACTATATTTATTTTCACCTTTTGATGTTTCTGTCTTTTATTTTCCATAAGTAAAGGAATGACATGAGGGTGAGTAAATAGTGAGTCTGTTTAAGAACATATTGAAGTTATAATATCATTGCTTTAAAACTTATGAATATTAAATATATTGAATATTAATTTCTTTCTCCCTATTATTATACGATACCAGTCCCTTTAACACTTTGGAATATGTTTAAAGCAAAAGTGTAAGTGGGAATTACATTATAACTGTTTAACATGACTGGTTTAATCCTTTAAATAATCAGCTTTTGAATAATGTTCCTTGCATATTTTTCCATTTTTATTTCATTAACTAGTGTTAAAATTGTTCTGACCTCACAGCCATGATAAAATCTGTATGCTAAGTGCTGGTTACAAATGTTATCAACTTATAGCTATAAAATAATGCATTGAAAGTAAATTCTATAGAAGAAAAATACTAAACTTTTATTGCTCAAAATAATTTTCTTGAAAATGATACAATTGTTTTTTCCCTCAGATGCAACTCAGAGAGCATGCGCTGTATAACTGTCATCACGCTAACTTGTTTCTGATTTGTAGAAATGTAATTTTGTGATTACCCTTCTGTTTGCACATGACAATACAAAATCTTTAGTTTTGAATCTAAAAAATAATCATGAAATCTTAAATTTTCCTCTGAAAAGTGTCATTGAAGATTTAGGTTCTATGAATACATGCACTGTTTTGTTGCCGATATCAAGAGTTTCCGTCTGGCTGAGTACAATGCGCAACACTCAGTCTTTAGTTGCCTTTAACAACAACAAGGAGAAAACAAATTCGTTTGATTTGTGCGTATATATATGTGTGTGTGTGTGTGTGTAATTACTGCAGTGGTTGAGATGGAGGCTGATGGGGTTGAAAGTGTGAGTGGTTAAACAGCAGTAGTCTCTGAACCAGCCTGCTGGAGGAGGGCTGTAATATATTAAAGGGGAGGCAGAGAGAAACAAATTATCCCGGTGTCTTTGTGTTGTTCTTGTCTCTCTCTCACACTCTTAGTGTTATATATTTTCACACCTCAGTGAATCCTCCCCATGCTTGCTTTCTCTCTCTCCCCCACTTCATTTCTCTCATGTGCCCTGCCTGCTACGCTTGCTCTCTGTCACTCCTTTTCTCCTGTTCTATCTCACTCTCTGTCTCGCTTGCTCTCGCTTGCAACATATCTCTCCCTCCGTCTTGCTTGCTTTCCTCTCTTTTGCACACACAGTCTCTCTCTCTCTCAGGTCATGTTACAGCAGCACCAGTAGAAATTATAGGAGGAAGGCGTGAGGTTGTTATTTGCATAGAAATAGCATGACGCCCCAGGCAGCTTGGGAGAAGGACACAGAGATCATTTGTCTAAAATTTTAATGAAAACTTTTGCTGAGGCAGAGATTTTTTTCTTTTTCTTCAGTCTCAACCCCCCCTCCCCGTACAGTCTTCACTACACCCTGCTGCCACCTCCCGTCTTCTCTTTCCCCCATGGTGAATTAACGTGGCTCGATTTAAAATTAGATGACACATCGCAAATCGCTGCATGCCAGGATGCAATAACATGTAAATTTCAATTTGCAGGCTCTAATAGAAGTGCGTGTCGTGGCCGTGCTGAATGGGGAGGCTGCTGCGGTGGGCTGGGACATGTCGTCTTCTCCCCATTGTGTGCGTGTCAAAGCCCAAGCTGGCCGGAGACTTCATCTCGCGCCGGAGCTTTTTTATTCAGATGGCTCTTCGACCAGCTCAGCGTGGGTTCAGAATGAGGACGGATCTGTGGAAAGGAAAACTGTGTGGACTGTGCACAGCCTTTGTCACCGGGCCGCAGGGTTCGGTATGCAGACGCACGCACAAATAAGACATAACCCAGATAACCTGGAGGCTGCTCTGGGGTCACAGGCTTATAGCGTATTGTTGAAACTTTCTCTCCCCAAAGTTTACTTTACAGAGCAGTGGATCAAAGAAGAGCAGAAGAGTGAACCTACTCTATTTTTTATTATTTGCTAAAAACATTTGTCCACTTTTTTCTTTTTTTGAGAATGTGGAAATAAGACAGTTAAGGGACAGAAGTAGAAGTCACACTGCAAGAAAAAAAATAAAATAAAAATAAATAAAAAAATAAATATAAATAATAATTTAAAAATATTTTGGTGCCTTGTTTTCTAGTGAAAATATTATTAAATTATACAAATAACAAAAATTAATAAAAACAAAGATTTAAGCATAAACTAATTTGTATTTTTTAGGATTAAAATAAGAAAAATATTTGAGGATAGATAGATAGATAGATAGATAGATAGATAGATAGATAGATAGATAGATAGATAGATATAGATTACAAATATTTTATGTTTTAAGCATAAACAAGATTTTTTTTTTAAGATTTAGGATTAAAACAAGAAAAATATATTTAAGAAAATAAACTTAATCCAAGATGTGTCCTCTGAAAACAAATTGGTATCTTTGGTAATTCTGGTTCTCAAGTGAACAGTTTACTGGAAAATTAATTGAAAAATGATTAATGAAAGGATTTTCAGGTTTTACTGTCTGCATAACATTGGCTGAACATGTAATTCATTCATAAAAAAAACATATTTACAAAAAATACATACTGTATAAACAGATAAACAGATGGTTTAAGAAATACATTCCTTCATAAATAAGGCCCATAATGACATTATCATAATAACATATTGACTGTGCATCCATCCCTTACAGAATCAAATTAAATATGCCTGGTACTCTGACTCTATAACCTGTAAAGTCTATAACCTTTGTAACTCAGATCTTTTTGGAAGTTTCTGAAAAACAATTGTGTAGTATCTGTATTGATAAACATTACTATGTTTTAAGAGTACATTATAACTGAGAGTTTCTTTCTCTAGCAGTGTGATTGTTTTTGTGTATGTGTCATGTTGGGCTGTGGCTCCTCTCTCTCAGAGTGCCCTTGGCATTGTGTGACTTTCTCCCTCTGTGCCAGCAGGGATGATGCTAGGCATTTGAGCGGTGGCGTGGCTGATATGGTTAGACAGGGCATGGGGCGCTGTGCCAAGACGGTGCCAGCATCTACCTCTGACCTGCTGGCACTTGATCAGCACGCTTGTGCCATCCAGCCTGCTAACACCCCACTGTACGCAGCAGGACCCAACAGCAAGCCCTGTCCTGCTTCACTACTGTAAGTAGAGAGTACAATAACAGAGAGAGAAACAAAGGAAGAAGGAAAGACTCTCTGTTGGCATATATCAAACTTTCAGTCAAATTTAATTTAAAGACATTACATGCAGATTAATTAATTGAATGTTCTAGAGTAAACAAACAGGCGATTGGTTCTTTTGACTGTAAGTCGAGGCTTTTATTTCTGCAGATGCCATAGAGTGCAACAGTCGGGTTCTGGAAATAAAAATCCCATTTTCTCCATTGAGCAATCATTAAAGACTGACCTACTGTGATCTGTGAGG